>JAJMBO010000021.1:0-105177 GCA_030585065.1 Blastobotrys persicus
AAAAATAAGTGAATAACATCAAGCAGGAGAGCTCGGATATTGGTCTATTTCAGACATTTCGGCATATTGGAGAATTCATTCATTGGGTTGGTTGATGGCGCCGGATTCCCCTCAATTAATGAGCATGTGGGAAAACCATTTCGTATAGCGAGACGAACTCTAGACTTCACTGGACAAAACCCACACAAGCGACCCTTCCGCGGAAGAGATTTCCATCTAATGTAATAAATGCGGTACCGATTTGATGCCAGATATGTGAGTTGGGGCTCGGAAGTTGCGGTGTACTTATCTTTCTTCATTTTGCTTCAGGTGCTTTTAGAATACACAATTGGTTCATTGTGATGCCTAGGAACTATTCTGAGCCTTTCTTTAAGCTTATGCGCGTTAAAAACCTCCAAAAAAAATTTTTTTTTAGCCTTTTTTCGATATAAATAGTGGAAAGAAACATAAATAGCCGCGTTTATGTTCGGGCCATTAGTATAGCGGCAGTATGCCTGCTTCGGGTAATACTGAAGCCTGCGAAGTTGACCTTCGTGATATTGCAGGTGACCCCGGTTCGAGTCCGGGATGGCCCCAATTTTTTATTTTTATTTTATTGCTTTTGATCGCTTGGGATGATAACTCTGGATGCAGTCTGCTTCTGCATATAGTTGCAGTAAATTTAGGGTATCTATATAATATAGTTGTCAATTACCTTTTGGTCGCTTTAATTAGAATAGATATTATACACAATATTCATCAGTTTATTGCCTGATTGTATGATATACTAATATAGCTGAAAGAATATATATGACGAAATTAGTAAATAAGCTTACGTAGATTGCGTGCCTTGTAGGTCCAAGGATCCAATCTTGGATACTAGTAGATCATGGTCTAGCTTAGTCGCAGGTAATTCAGTAGGAAATGAGTATGATTTGGCTCTAGAAGGAGTTGAACCGTCGCGGACAGGCTCAATACCATTGACAGTAGACGCATAATCGTACAAGTCCTCTATAATGGCTTTACTATCGTCTTGCCACTTGTTGAGAAGCGAAGAAACGGATGCCATTTGGTCATTAATGTAAGTGTGACCTTTGTCCGTTAACTCATTTTGTTTTGACAAGGTAGTGTGCAATTCTTTATACCCTGTGTTCGCGAAACACGTAATATCTTTTAACAGCTCTGTATTGGCCGTATGGGAATCTTCACGGTGTTTTCCAGCCTCTTCCACAAAACTACTCAAGCAGCCCATCTTTTCATCCAAACTATCAATTTGAGTTGTAAATTGCTCTTCAAGATTACTGCTTAGATGGTTGCATTGGATATTTGTCTCATTATACAACTCAGAAAATTTTGCACTGGCATCGGAAATCATACCATTCGTTTTTGTCTCACCGCTCTCAATGCCTCTAGAAGTAGACTCTCCAGATGCCAGTAAATTATCTAGAGATAGATAAAGTTTGTCAGCTTCTTGAGCATTGCTGTCCTTCATCACCTGAAGCCCAGAAGACACTGATGAAAATGCCTCGTTTACTGCACATAATCTTCTTTCAGACATTGATGTCACCATTTCTGTTAACCCATTAATGATATGAGCTTTTTCTTCTTCAACAAGAGCGCGTTCATTCTTAACATATCTTTCAAGATCGACACGCTGTTTCTCAAAGTACTCCCTATTACACCGCCTGCTGACTTCCAATTGATTTCTCAAATTAGTGATAACTTCCTTTTCTTCAATGATTTGGTCCTGTATTCCCTTTAAAATCTCCTGGAATTCATGTCCAAGATCAGTGTAAGAGCTTCGAACAATGCTGTTGAATGTAGCCAGATTGTTCGATAGTTCCTGACACGTGGAAGTTGTTGCTTGCTGTACATCACGTAAACTGCTCCCTATCTTCTCCTTCATTTCACGTTTGAGAGCAGATAAATTGGATAAGATGGTTTCAGATTCTTCGTTAGACTTCTCTAGGTTTCGGCACAGTGAGTCCGCCTTAGATTTGTAATTAATAACCCGAGAATCGATTTCGTTGAATATGTTCTTCCATTGTAAATTCAACGTTGAAATATTGCCCTCAAGATTAACGGAAATAGCTTGGCTAACCGAATCAGTCTGATCGAAAAATGATTGTTGGTTGTTGATGAAATGAGTCTTGAAATCTGAAACCTTTTCTTTCAAAAGTTGAATTGACGAGGTATTCGCATCATTTGCTACTTCTGTTCGTTTTACCTTTTCATGGAGCGAAAAGACATCGTCCACTGTATGTGTTAAATTGTCGATTAACTCCTTCCCAACCTCAGTTAATTTCCCTTCAGTCATTTTGTACGCTTCCTTGGCTTGTGATTCTTTCGCCAGCTGCTGGCGAACTTCACTTAATTCATCCTGTGTTATGGATAATTCTGACGTACACTTCTCGAGAAGCTCAGTCTTCTTCGCCAATTCAGCATCTTTCTCCGCCAATTTTTCATTCATCAATTCTAAATTCGCATTATAAGTCTCATTCTGTTTTTTATAGTTGTGCAATTGCTCCTCCACGACATCCAAACGAAGCTTTTGCTCATCAATTAGAATCCGCCTACTTTCACTCTCTCCGGTTAATGCATTATAAGACTCCTCTGAAAGGTATATTCCACCATTCTTCTGGCGAGATGCATTCAGATCAGAACGGAGTCTCTCAATCTCGGCCACGTAATCCATAATATGGGCTTGTTTTGTTACTTTCTGGTTCATTGTTGGCTTATTCTTGATGTTCTTTGCCCTGCTTGCATATTCTAACGTCGACAAGGTTTCGTCTAAAGAAGCTTTCGCTGGGCTGCATGTAGCGATAATACATGTTTTGGTATGTCCACCGAGCGAGTCTTGTAGAATACGAGTTAATTTAGATTCTCTGTACGGGATATGCGGAGACCGCTCAACTAGAGAGTTAATCACTCGACCCAAAGTCAACAAACTTTGATTAATTATGCCAGCTTCACGGGCACGTTTGTTTTCTGCACCAGACCGACTGATATTTTCTGACCCAGCTAAATCCACAAGATTCATTTTGCCAACACGTACAAATTCTTGGCCATCAGAAGTCACCTGTTTTATATTCACAGTGATAGTAAAAACAGAATGCGAGCGACTGGAATGATCATTGGATTTTGTTGCTGCCTCTTGTCGCCTCCGTGAGCCCTCGACCAAGACAGCCATTCCGTGCTCTGGTGTCTGGATGAAGACTTCCTCCATTCCTTGAATTGATACTGATCTTTTGTTGGAGGAATCATCATAAATCCGAACCTTCTTTTCATCAAATATTGACAGCAGGTCCTTTAATTCTTCGTTGTAAAGTTCGATATATGATACTTTCACGGAATGCTCTCCAGATTCCTTTTCCAGTTTCTTGAACAGGCTGAAGAGCACTCGAGGTATGATCCCTGACTTTTCTGGAGGGTGAGAACCATAGTTATTAGAGCCAGTGTTAAGGTCGCCAGTCATTGTATAGGTCTTCCCAGTCCCTGTTTGGCCATAAGCAAAAATAGTACAGTTATAGCCTTCTAGCATTTCGTCAAGGACGCCGAGGGCCACTCCGTTGAACACCATTTCTTGGTCGCTCTCTGGTCCGAAAACATTGTCATAAGTGTAAGTTTTATCATTATAGGAGTTGGCTCCATGGATAGTTACTTCCTTCTCGTTAACACCCTTCGTTGAGAGAATTACTCCACTGTTTTCCCTTACCTCCCGCTCATTCCTAGCACGGCATCTAACATATACACTAATATTAGAACCTTTCTCAGCTGTAGCCTTTTCAGCAAAGCCGTTCCTGACAGAGGAGAGTCGTTTGTTACTGCATTTATTAGGTGTTAATGGGGAATGCTGGAAAGACGATCGACGCCGTGACACTAAAACACCGTTACTCGATCTTCTCGGCTGAGACTTTCGTACAGAAGAGGGCCTCATTACGCCCTCAAATGGGAAGTCTATAGATGTGAATAAATTGTTGTAACGAACAGACAGGGACAGCTTTCTCTTCGAAAACGGTCGGTCGCGACGAACGTACACAGCCGTTGTCATAGCAACGATGTTAAACAAACATATCTTAAGAATCGAATGGAATTACTTATACTTCATTTTTTAGATGCTTATTGACCAAGGAACAGAAGTTCCAGATAATCGATAGCATGTAAAAAAATGCCAGCTATTACTGGTTTGTTCTTGGGTAGATTCGTGCTGCTGGGTCAAGTCTGGTAAGAACCGCACAGAAAGAATACGCACTCGCCCTATGAATAGGATACGACGGTCAGAAAATGCACATAAACTGAAATATCCACTCTATAACGCGTAGCGGATGCTCCGAATATGGGGCTACATCAACAAACGCAACAATGCAAAGGAAAAATTCACTGCGACTCCTGCCACAACTGCCTTCTGCTGCCGACCAGAAAACAATGATGACTCTTTCAAAAAAAGCAATGCAAAGACCCCCAAAAACATACCGGTTAATATTCCGAGTAAGTCGTCCAGATAATCACCCCCTAGGATGACATCGCCAGCTGCACCGTCACCGACACCAGTGTCTATCCACTGATCTTCCATCCTCGCCGCTTCATCAGGGTTTTCTTGACCAGACGTCCCATACAGTGCAGCAAACTGTTGACGTAACTGTGCTATGTCATCTTCTGTAAACCCTGTAGCACGCAGTCTATCAAATCCGCGCAATTCTGGTAGTGTACTTTGTACCGGAACCCTACTGTCGTACTCGTTCTCCCTGGCGAGTTCCTCAGGTGTGAATATATCTCCAATGGAGCAATGCAAATACACTTTTGGGTTAGATTCACATGATTTCGGGTTGCTAATACGGTCGGATAATTTGACTTTCGCAACATCTCTTGCCAAGTCGGTCTGGTCATTTATAATACGGCCCCCATGAATTAATCGTAGACGTCTGTTAGTCGTTATCCCACCAACCGTTTTTCGAATTTCCTGCTTTAAAGCTGAAACGGTGCTTTTTAAAACGTTGTCAATATGAAGGGTTAAATCCTGGAGAGAAGTATCTGAGAACTTGATTACGAATGAGACAGGAAGCGTCATCTCAGCTTCTTCGGTCGACATGTCACCGTCTTCTGGTATCATTTTAGCCTTCCCTTTGGCTTTATCTCGCTGTAATTTGCTCTTCTGAACTCCACGTCTCGACCCAGAGGTGTTCCCGCTATAGTTGCCGGCCCCATTGTCGCTGTTTGAACTATCTTCATCTGATACCATGCTTTCTCATGCGTAGTATACCAGGCGCCACTCTAGCAGGTGATGTACTGCGATATATTAAATTGGAGTAACGCCATAACCTGGAGTCAAGGTCTTTGATTGTGCGATAAAGGGCGCGTGCGCGCCATTGGGAGAAAGAACATCAAGAGAAATTGCACTAATCCTAACTACAGGGGTTTATCTCGTCAGATAATCGGTTTATCGAGATAGGTCTGGCCTTGTGTCGATGCGAAAAACAGCAACGCACAGATGTTAGACATAAAATTGTGTCTGCTACCACCTCTTCTTGTCTGGCATGGGGTGAAGAAATTATAACTAAGCCGGAAACAAACCGATCGCTTGTTTCACTTCAATTCCGATTATGGTTCACCAAGTTCGGACATATCTTATATGCTTGCGACTGTATATCTCTTCAAAGCTAGGACCACAAAATTTGAACTCTACGACTATCTGGTAACGAGGAATACTTCCAGTGGAATGCTGAACTAATTAGCCGTCTTGTCGCGACTTGGACAACGAGTCATGCTGATGATGGTAAAGTCGAGAACAATTGGCCTTTTGCGGTCCAACAGGAGAAGTCAGGTAAGAAGGGGCGTATGGATGAGTCCAAGGTGACATGCTATAAGTGTGGCAAGACTGGCCACTTTAAGCGGGAATGTCAAGAGGCCATCCGGAGTTTCCGATAAGTTTTTTTCTGGCACGGTTGGTTATATTTGGAAGAGTGAAGAGGATCGTGTTGATTCCAAGCCGGTACGGAACCGTTCGTGAACTCTTGGTGGCGCCAGGCGTCAGATCAAGGGATATGGACCTTTCAAGGGAACGTTGGAAAACAGGGCCCCAGGAGGAGCTAAATCCATCGATGTCGTGTTGATGGATGCGATGGTGTTTCCGGATGCCTACAGGAATCTGCTGTCAGTTGAACGATAACATTATATAGCGGTTCGTCTTAAGTAATGTGGCAGATAACACGTCTCAATTCCCACAGACGGCAATTACCCCATACCCTGACGCATCTTTTAAGCTTATGCAAGCAATCGACGGAACCCACTACACAGCACTTGCCATAGGGGTCGAATATATATATTTATATATTTTACATAGGTTTTTATCGACAGTAAAAGTTCTGATCGAAATATACGACCTGGCATCCGAGGGCGATTCATTTGTCCGGTAGTTTAAGAGCGGTACCTCATGCCTAATGTAGAAATCCGCTTTTGTCTCGGTACAATTTATCCGATCGGCGCGCAAGAGCCAATGCGATGCGATGGAGCCAAGAGCTTCTAGGTCTGATAAACACAAAAAAAGTTTTTAATTGCATTCAATTCGATGGATGCTTGAAAGCATGTCTGTAGTTGAGCGCCGTAGTTTATGGTTCTGTGGTATGGCCCGTGGATGAAATGCCCCCGGAGGACACGGAAATGTGTGTAAATCAACACTTGTTCAATGCACCTTCCTATAATAGCAAGCACTGGTTAATTTCCGATTCACAAACGGGATGATTATATAAAAGAAGTGACATCATAAGTATTTTAAAGCATTAAGTGCGCTGTTAATAACTCTAGTTCAACTATCCACAATGCCGATTGACCCTCATTTGTACGAGAAAACTAGAGAGGGCCCGACAGACACAGATGAACAAGGCAGAGATAGGGTTAGCCAGGCACAGATTGAGGATGTGTCCTCGGAATCAAGCAATAAAGAGAGGCAGTCGACGACGGAGCATAAACACGCTAAGAAAGAACTAACTGAAGATGAATGCTACGATAAGCTCGGGTTCTCTTTTCCAAGCTGGAAGAAATGGACCATTTTGAGTGTGATTTTCACGGTCCAGATGTCAATGAACTTCAACACTGGCGTCTATGCCAATGCCGTACCGGGGCTGACGGAGGAGTTTGGCATCAGCGAGCAGGCCGCACGCGTTGGCCAAGCTGTCTTCCTTATAGCTTACGCATTTGGTTGCGAACTTTGGGCGCCATGGAGCGAAGAATTTGGTAGGTGGCCAATTATGCAGCTCTCTCTTTTCCTGGTCAACATCTGGCAGATTCCATGTGCTTTGGCCCCCAACTTCGGTACCATTGTGGTATGTCGAATTCTAGGTGGCCTTAGTTCTGCAGGTGGCTCGGTCACGCTAGGCATGACAGCAGACATGTGGGAAGCTGATGATCAAGGTTTTGCCGTTGCATTTGTGGTGCTTTCTTCTGTGGGAGGCTCAACTATAGGACCCTTCTTTGGCGGGTTTATTGGCCAGTATCTCGACTGGCAATGGGTCTTTTGGGTGCAGTTGATTTTCGGCGGCGTAACACAGGCCATGCACTTCTTCCTGGTACCAGAAACTCGTGCTACTATACTAGTGGATCGTGAGGCTCGTCGGCGCCGTAAGAACGGAGAAGATGTTTGGGGCCCAGATGAACTCAAAACTCCGCGACTGGACGCAAAAGATGTTCTTCGAGTATGGCGTCGACCTTTTGAAATGTTACTGCTCGAGCCAATTGTTTTGTGTCTTTCGTTGCTCTCTGGGTTTTCTGATGCGCTGATTTTTGTGTTTACCAATTCATTCACCTTGGTTTTTGAACAGTGGAATTTCAGTGTCCTAGCCGTGGGGATGACGTTTGGTTCCATTTTAATCGGCTATGTCATAGCTTATGTCATCTTCTTGCCTGATATCTACCGCCAGCGGCTGGTTCGAATGAGGGAAGGCAATGCCTCTCGTATGGCAGAGCGTCGGCTGCTACTACTGCTCTACATTTGTCCTTTAGAACCAATTGGTCTTTTGGGCTTTGCATGGACGACCATGGGCCCAGATTATACTCCCTGGATTGCTCCATTGATTTTCGCATGCCTCATTGCGATTGCCAACTACGCAATTTATATGGCAACTATCGACTATATGGTTGCCGCCTACGGACCCTACTCTGCATCAGCGACTGGTGGAAATGGATTCGCCAGAGACTTTCTCGCAGGGGTCGCGACTATGTACTCTACGCCTATGTATCAGAACATTGGCGGGAGATTTCACCTTCAATGGGCTAGCACCATCTTAGGTTGCTTGGGAATTTTAGTCATGATACCAATTTACGTCTTTTACTGGAAGGGACCAGTCATTCGTGAACGAAGCAAGTTTGCACAGACACTTGCGGCTGATAGAGAAACTCGTCAAGAGCGTCGTGCAAGCCACCTTCATGGCGAGGAGAAAGATCTCTCCGCATAGAGATAGATAAGCGCTATATATATAAACGGTTGCTTAATAGATTCCTTTAAGCAAAAATTTCGGCACTTTATAAAGGGAGTTGATAAATTTGACCAATGTAAGTCTGTATGAACCTAGTCGTCTCGTAAACTTGTAAGTTAAAATAGTGGTTTGTGAGGTTCTACGCGGCGCGCCAACTCCCAGCTAAGGGGAGGTGCGGCTAGCGATATCCAAAGGAAAAAAAAAAAAAAAAAAAAAGTCGGAAACAATATTTCACACACAATGAGTGGCGACAAGACCAGCACAACCGTAGAGAAGGCAATTCCAGTTAACTATGACTTTGGAAACCTGGCGGTCTTTGATACAAATCCGTTGGATAATGACGAATTAGATTCCGATTTAATGGAGGTTTATCTTACTTCTGTTGCAAGAGATAACGTTCAACTGTTAATTAACCAAATACTCCAGCTGCCAGTTCAAAAAACGACAGAATCTAATGCCAGCAGCGGCACCCAAGATTCCACTATGGCGCTCTTTAATTTGCCACAGCCAACTACAACTTTGCCAAGAGAGAAGCCACTACCGAAACCAAAGGCTCCTACCAAATGGGAACAGTTTGCTGCAAAGAAGGGTATTCAGAAGAAGGCCAAAGACGGCAAATTGGTGTACGATGAGGTTACCGGATCATGGGTTCCAAAATGGGGCTATGGTGGCAAGAACAAACAATTGGATGATCAGTGGCTGGTAGAGGTAGATGATAAGCCGAAGAAGCAAGGGGACGAATTGATAGATCCACGAACATTAAATCGGGCGGAGCGTAAACGACTCATCAAGAAGAACCAGCGACGACAGGAGAAGAATGCCAAACGGGTCACCAAGTAGTTTTTTGGCTTACAAAGTTAGCAGGTAAATTATAGCATGATCACTTCGAAGACCTTACTAAAATTTGAATACGCTTTCCTTTCCCGTTAGCGGTCTATAACGTTAATTCCTAAGTTCATATCTACGCAGAAAATAAGCATTTCAAAACCCTCTAAGGCAAAAAGTCAATAAATAGTGTATGTAGCCAGACATACAAAATTACAAATAATTACACAGTTATTAATGATAAAGGTTAGCGGGTGTACCTGGAGCAGAACGGGATAAATTAGACTGGGATGGTGACGGTTTCAAAAACAAAGCCCTGGGCGACTTACCTCTAGTTGGTTTAGAGGATCGTGAAGGCTTGGTGGTATAAGACGAGGGCTTTAGCTGGTTGCTTTTTAGCACATCGATAGACAACTTTGGCCTTGACGCAGCATCATGCATTAAAGGTGGCGGTTCGAGATTCCAATCAGATTCAGAAAAATCGGTTACCGACTCGGCGGAATTCAAGGATTTTTCCGTGGAGCGAGAAGACGACAATGACTTTGCAGTTGACATTCGGTCGGAGAATGCACGACCATGGGTTGAATAATTCTGATAACGGGATGAAAGCGAGTGTGTGTGGCTATGGCCAGAGTCGTTAATGCCCATAGGGGCAGTTGTCAGTCCTCTGTATGTGCCGTCGCTTGTTGGAATGGAAATGCCAAAGCCAATAGGTTGAGACTGCTCATCAAAAGCTTGCAACTTTGCAGCTGGATTGTAATATATGCTATCATTATGCTGTTCATCAACAAGTGGGCTCATGGAATTGAATGATTGGTCGAATTGCGGCTTCGGGGTGTCTGGATGAAGGTCCTTCCATAACAGTTCACCTCGCGCGATCAATGCTACGAACATTGGCTTCGAGATTCGCAGGGTTGGACAAAAAATAACGGCGAGGTTATTAATGTTCATAAGGTTCGAACCAGAATGGTCCGCAACCATTCTGAAATGTCGGACTAGCAGATGCAACAGAGCAAAGTTGCAAAACGGCAGGCGCCGCAGCTCTTCTTGGAGGATTTGGACGGGGATTCTAGACGGGTCTAGGGCTTGCTCATTATTCATTGCTTCCTGGGAGTGGAGTTGTTGTTGCTGAGGCGTATGGGAGGCATCCCACGTGCCAACTGGGTCATATCTCAAAAATCGATGTCGCATTACAGGGAGGATTTCGTCGGGCAGTTCTCGCAAATATGACTTGAATAGCGATGTGACAACATGGATATCATCCACTTCGGGGTTGAGCTCAAAAGTTGGCCCTTCTAAACACAGTAGTTAGCTTGAATTAAATTCCAAGAGGGGGGATCCCCACTTCCCAAAGCAGTAGGTTGCACGCCAGTGCAGGTCTGAAACGTGCATTGCATTATAATGAAGTAATGCAATGCACGTTAAAGAGAGAAGAAACCAACAGGAAAAACAAAAAAAAGGGGGAATTTCAATGCACACTTACCGTTCAAGAAACGATCCTTAAGCCGTTGGACATCGGCCGATGAACCCGAAAGCCGGTACAGCCCTTCCTCGGCCAAACCATGTTTGGCAATAAACTTGACACATTTGAAGGCAATCAGGGGAATAAACTTCTGGTATTCTAGGTCGCAGATAATCCGCTCTATTGCGTCCACCTTGGCCAAGATATCGGTGGACTCGAACGGCACGTTGAGCTTCATGGCCTGCTCAAGGGACAGCCCAAAAACCGGGTATAAATAATCATTGTCGTCAAAGTGAGAGTTGTACGGCGTGAAGGCGCTCTTGGGATATTCATGCTGACTGGCATCGAAGTGTGACGATTCAGAGAGATCCAGACTTTCAGGAGGCGCCTTCCGAGTCCGTAAGGACCTGAAAAAACTGTTGAACCCCTCGCTAAGCTTGGACTTCTTTTCGTCCACTGCAGGAACAGGAGACGTGGCGTTGGTTATTATTATGGGAGACGACTTCCTTTCCAACATGCTACGCTGCGAAGACGACTCTGAAGTAGGCGGATTGGTTCCGCTATTTAAACCCACATTGACGCCGTCATGCTCATCCGTTTTAGGTAATGATCGTCGCGGGTTTTTCTTGACGTTGGTGTGAGTGACTGCATGTGCGCCACTAAGGTTGGACGAGACGGACGATGAGTGTTTCAAACTCTTCTTGCGGCTCCATTTGATGTTGTCGCTGAAGCTCGTTGACAGGCTGTACCCGGATTTTGTCGTATATGTAGTCCTTGTCGTCTTGTCGCTGCCCACCGAACTTGTTGGAGCCAGCGCTCTGGTGCCGCTCGTAGTAGTAGCAGTGCATTTTGGCCTCAGTCCGGCAACTCCGCCTACGGTAATAGATGCAACGTCCGAGTTTATTCGCGGCATGAATAAAACTAGCGGAGACGTAACCTAACAGTTGGATAAACACACACTATGCAGTGGAGGCACGCACAGGCAACACGAGACATTATTATACTACTTGGCTACTAAAGGGTCATGCTGGGGATATTATTTTGTCCCTAGATTGGTTGCCCCCCCATACCTGAAACTTGCCATGTCGATCAAGGGTGGATAGCTTTGACGTGTGTCATCGTTCAATGCGATTGTTTTCCTTGGCTCAAGGTCTTTTGAACAATATGACTTCTCAGTGCTTCTCCTCTACACTCATACGAAACTGAATGAGGTCCACGGATACCGCCGTTTAACATCTCCGCCGGCCGTTGCATGTGTTACTGACAAATATGCCCGAGAATGGAGTTGAACGCCGCCTTCCACCTCCACCTTTTTTTTCTTTTTTTCTTTTTTTGTGCGACCGGCGCGAAAGTCCTAGTTTCTAGAGCCTCTCCCATCTCTGTTTTCTTTTTTCCACAGTGGTTAGCGTAAAAACTTCATGCCTTTCCCCCTGTCCTCAACAGAATATTATAGTAGTACAGGGGTACAAGAATTATATCAAATACTTCTCGCTGAGATGCCGCTTTCCCTTTCTGGGGACAAATTATTTGGGTGGCCTAATGCAGGAGAAAAATCTATTAATTGCATTTTTTCATGCATGTGCGGCGTTCCTACATCTACTTTTTCTTTGCTTTTTCTAGGTGTTTTTTAATACTCGACTCTTACACAATGAGTTCATTTCCCCTTACCTTTATCCCACTCTAAGACGGAGCTCAGTGCAATGTACGCGATTATGCACGAAGCGTCATTAGATCCTCAGGAACGGATGCGAAACCAATCTGATGACTGTCTAGGCTGATATTTCGTTGGTACTGGGTGCCGTCGGACCAAGAGAATGTTACCGGCAGAAATAAGCAACGAAAGACGTGTAGTCCGTTTTTGCGGATGAAAAGAAACAATGAGGCATATCCGAGTGCAACGCTGTTGCCCCTTGCTTTTCCGCTGCGTGCAGATGTAACTTGCAACTTGAACTTTATCGCCCGGATTTGAAAGGATTGGAAAACAAACAAACAAAAAAAAAAAAAAAAATATGCAAAGCGAGATACGAACTCTGTGATAATCCTATCCTGGTCGTAAAAGCGACAATGGTTTAGAATCAGTCATCATTAACTCCTAACATGTCTCCTTCAGTCCTAAGTAAACTTTATATAACCTGCGTTTGGGCAAACTAACCCTGCCCACGTGACATCGGACATGTTTCTGATATTGAATGAAATGGAGCATTCTATATATGAATGGACTACTTCTCTCGCCAGAAATCTAGTGTGCCCAGCGGCAATGCTGTGGCCTCCCAACTGGGAAGCCACTTTCAGTCCCCTGCCTAAATCGGAGACTTACTAACTCCCCACAAGCTGCAAGATACTTACCAAAAACAATAGATTCAAAGCTACTACCGGTGCTGTCCCTCAAAAAGCTGTGCAACGGGATCACGTGAGTTTCACGTGATCATTACGCTTAGTCAGCAAAAGAGGTTACTGGGACTCCCCCGAAGGATGAAAACGATTTTGTCCAAGGCCCAAAAACCACCAACGCCGTGACAGAACTGAGCGCGGTTCGAAAGCTTGATTTGCTTTTACATTTGACAAACGGAGAGAATATAAGGATAATCGGAGCTTACAAGATTTGTGTTCATATTTTGAAGAATAGAGACAAACAGGTCGGATAAAATGTGGGTCTTTATTTGTTTAACTGAAAAGCGTGTTATATCCAGAAGCTAACCGTCGTTGTAGTCGATTTTCCGCAATTGGTTCCAGTTCAATAAGTCTGATGAGCACAGGAATGTCTGGAACTGCTAACCCTCAAATTGAGGCATTTGTGTCGCGTTTAGCAGACGAGAATGCAGGTAAGTTGAACCAAGAATATGAACAGGTAGCGGGTGGTCGTTATTAACATTTTTTAGACCTCAAAACAAAACTTTCCACTGCATCAGAGATCCGCGATGGGATCGACTCGTTTATGACGACTAACGATTATGAACATTTTCTGTCAAACCTTTTACCGGAAATATTCAAGCTGTTAGAAACAGTCCCCGTCAGTTTTACAAGCACGTCTATGGAACAAGTAAGTGGTCACGCCAGATGTTCAAGTCATAATACTAACGCGGGTGTATAGCGTCTGAGAAATTGCTTGTTGGACATATTGCTTCGATTGCAGACTAATGAAACCCTGAAACCTCATGCTACGAAGATTCTGACTATTATTATGGATCTTTTACAAGATGAGAATGAAGATAATGGTGTACTATGCATGAAAATCCTGACCAGTCTTCATCGTGCATACAAGACCCATCTTTATGACCAAGTACAGCCTTTCCTGGACCTTGTCATTGAAATCTACAAGAATATTCCGCAAGTTGTCAAGGATTTGTTTAATGCACCGACTGGCAACACTCCTGGCCAGCAGCCCTCTGGAACTCCTCCATTGAGTTCCTTTCAATCTCCGAAGCCGTTGTCGCCGACAACTGGCCCTGAGTTTAGCGCAGAGAGCTCGACCAAGACCCTTCAAAAGAGCATGTACAGCTTCAAGGTCCTAACCGAATGCCCTATTATTATAGTTCTGCTCTATTCAACCCACAAAAGTTTAGCTGGCCAGTCACTACCGGTATTTATTCCTCATATTATTGAGATGCTCAGTTTACAGGCCGCACCCCAGGCGCGAGCTCATGCAACAGCGGAGGCTAAAGGCGAGATTCACACGTCAGTCTCCCCTCAAATAAAAAACAAAGCTGCATACGGAGAATTTATCGTCGCACAAGTTAAAACAATGTCATTTTTAGCTTATGCGCTCAGAGGATTTGCGTCGGCGTTGGAAAAGTATCATTCCATGATCCCGGATTTTGTTGTACGGTTACTTCAGGATTGTCCATGTGAATTATCTGCCGCTAGAAAGGAGCTGTTAGTTGCTACTAGGCATATTCTTTCAACAGACTTCCGGACTATTTTCATTCCCAAAGTTGACATTTTGTTAAATGAAAAGGTACTAATTGGTGACGGGTTGACAGTCCATGAAACTCTTCGTCCGTTAGCTTACAGCACAATGGCTGATCTGGTCCACCACGTCCGTGGTGAACTTACTCCAGCACAGATTCTGAAAACTGTGCGTGTGTATTGCAAGAACATGCAGGATAATACTTTGGCAACAAGTTTCCAAATTATGAGTGCCAAGCTGCTGTTGAATTTGGTCGAACGAATTATGAAGCTGAAAGACAAAAACGAGGGCCGACAAATCATGATACTAATTCTGAACGCTTTTGTCGAGAGATTTTCTTCCTTGAATAGAAGCTATTCACACATAATGAAGAAGCACAAGAAGTCCATGAAGCCACCAGTTAGCCAAGAGCAATCAACCGAACCAGAGGAACCAACTGAGAAGGATGATTCTGATAAGATGGACGTGGATGAAGAGCAAGGCTCCGGGACAGACAAAGGAGCTGCAGAGTTGGAGCAAGTAGAGGAATTGGACTTCTTGGATATTCTAAATGAAAATCTAATCAAAATTCATGCTGAGAGCGGAAACAATGAGCTTAAAGATGCAAGATATATTTTTAAGAATTTGATGAACTTTTTGAAAACCGTCATGTTTGGTTTGAAGTCTTGCAACCCCCCTCCTCCAACTAAGGATTTCAATGAGCAACAATGGCAAGAATCTGCACGAATTTTCAATTACGAACAGATAACCATATTCCGCCAGCTGTTTCGTGAAGGTATAGCTGGACATCTCTTTTTTTGCACCCTTGATCCTTCGACAGATGAGAATATGCGCCAAGGTTTGGATATCGGTGCATCTAACATGTTGATTTCCAGCTCTAAGGATGAGAAAGATCTAATGGAAGCTTTTGCAACTGTCTTTATTCATATTGACCCTGCCTCTTTCAATGAAATTGTGGACGCTGAACTTCCGTTTCTTTATGAGTCCATGTTCAAAAACCCAGCTCTGCTGCATATCCCGCAATTCTTCCTCGCTAGTGAAGCCACATCTGCAAATTTCTCGGGACTGTTGATTTCTTTCCTTAAAAAGAAACTTCCAGAGCTGGGGGATGGTGACTATCTCAAATCTAACATTCTCATTCGACTATTCAAACTTTGCTTTATGGCAGTTAACTTGTTCCCAAGTGCCAATGAAGCCGTGATTCTTCCGCACTTACGAGAGCTCATTGTCGGATCCATGGAACTGACCACTACAGCAAAAGAGCCAATAATTTATTTCAATTTATTGCGAACTTTGTTTAGAAGTATAGGCGGAGGTCGATTTGAATTGTTGTACAAAGAGGTCCTACCTTTGTTACAGGTTTTATTGGAATCTTTAAACAAGCTGCTCGCCACGGCGCGCAAGCCCCAGGAGCGGGATATATATGTGGAACTATGCTTAACTGTTCCAGTTAGGCTAAGCGTTTTAGTCCCTCATTTGAGCTATTTGATGCGTCCATTGGTCATTGCACTGAACGGTAGCCAGGAGCTCGTGAGCCAAGGATTGAGGACTTTGGAGTTGTGTGTTGATAATCTTACTGCAGAATACTTCGATCCGATAATTGAACCAGTGATTGGTGAGGTCATGGAAGCGTTATGGAAACACTTGAAACCGTTGCCCTATTATCATCAGCATAGCCATACCACCTTTAGGGTACTTGGAAAGCTAGGAGGAAGGAATAGGAGGTTCCTAACTCCACCCACAAACCTCAAGAATACTTCTACTTTCAACCAAGAGATTAGCGTTGAAGTTACATTCGGTGGTATTCCGGATAAAAAGCCTATTAAGATCACTCCAGGGATCGTTAGTGCCAAGGAAGTGCTTTTAGATCAGCGGCTACCTCCTCATTATAGAATTAAAGCCTATGAGTATCTTTCAGGTATTATGCGGTTGATGATTGCTGGAGGCAATCAGCCTGACGATCTGGGGGAGAAAATTAGAGAATGTGTTGATGTTATATTAGCTGAAGAATTTCCTCATGACGAGAATCATCTTCCAGATGGCCATGTCGACGTGCAGAAGAAAAAACTTCAGAATGAACTGGTAGAGAGCATATTGGAGTCAATATTTTTCGCTGTCACGATACCTGAGGTTAAAGATGAAGCAACAAAGTTCATCAAGGATATTTGTGAGCATTTCACTGTCTTGGAGCTCGGTGAAGTTGTTCTCGAAAAGAGAAAAGCACAACGGCCATTCGATTTAGATGAACATGAGGGAATTGGCCACATTGACCCGAAGTGCTTGCTTACAGCAGTTATGTTTGCCCTTTCTCATTATAACCAATCGGTAAAGGATGCAGGACAGCAAGTTATACATTATGTTTATGAGGCCGGCGTTTCAATGTTTGGGTCCAGTGAGAATGTGCATAAATTTCCAATGTTTAGAGCTTTTTTTGGAAAGTTGTCGCACACTTGTTTTGAACAGGAGTATTACAGAAAAGCTGGTGCTTGTTTGGGAATGAAAACTCTGATTAGAGACCTGGATTTGCCCCTTACGTGGATTAAGCCGAGACAGTTAGAATTTGTTCGCACTATGTTCTTCGTCTTGAAAGACGTTCCAAGTGATGTGCCAAGTGCAGTGAAGACGGAAGCTAGTGAATTATTGTACTACGTCTTGGGGGAGATAAATAAAGAATTGACAGAGGAGCAGATGTCTGATCGACCTTTCAAGCAACTAACAGGTCTACTGGCATATGAATTGGGAAATGCAAATTCATCGGTTCGCGATACGTCCAAAAAATGTCTTTCCATATTATCGGAGGTTACTGGGAGGGAAATTTCAGAACTATTGACACCTGTTAAAACGATCTTGCTAACACCTATTTTTGGAAAACCATTACGGGCTCTGCCTTTCCCAATGCAAATAGGACATATTGATGCAATCACGTATTGCCTTGGGTTGAAAGGCTCAGTTCTAGAATTCAACGATGAATTGACTCGCTTGATATTGGAGGCTCTTCAATTGGTTGATGCTGAAGACGAGTCCTTGACAAGTGCGCACAGAGTGTTTGAACATGGAACAGCAGAACAATTGATTCAACTGAGAATTGTATGCATTCAACTACTTTCGCTTGCCTTGACCACAACAGATTATGCTGCCGTACAACAGGGTCAGACTAAAGGAAAGATTATTGCGGTGTTTTTCAAAACCCTCTATTCCAGGTCGGCAAAAGTGGTGGAAGCTGCTCACAAGGGTTTGGCTTCTGTGCTTTCTCAAAATGCGAAGCTGCCTAAGGACTTGCTTCAAAACGGGCTCAGACCTATCCTTGTTAATTTATCTGATCATAAACGGCTAACAGTACCTGGATTGGAAGGACTGGCAAGACTGTTGGAATTACTTACTTCATATTTTAAGGTGGAAATTGGCAACAAATTGCTAGATCATTTGAATGCATGGGCTGATCCTGTTCAGCTACATTCCAATTCAGTTAAGACCTTGAGCAGCCAACACAATATTCGGATTATTACCGAAATCTTCAATATTTTCCACCTGCTTCCAGAGGGCGCACATTGCTTTATGAAAGGAATAATGGATACAGTCTTCCATTTGGAGCATCACCTCCGAAGACAACAATCTTCGCCATTCAGAGAGCCAGTGGCTAAGTTCCTGAATAGATACGCAGAAAAGTCCTTCGAATACTTTTTGCCGAAGATATCTGAACGTCGCGATGGCAGATTTTTTGCCTCTATTCTTACGCTTGAATCATGCTCGCAACTGAGAGAATATACTCGCGAGAACATCGGGAAATTGCAATCTCAGATTGGTGAACAGCCCACATCTGAGCAGAAATGCATTGCAATTTGTAATATGATATATGTTGTTCAGGCGTTGCAAAGGGATAACAACGAATGGATTGTTTCTCAGAAGAAGTTTTTGGACGACTTGAATTCTAGTTCTGCAGATATGATGGAAACAGCGACTACGGCGACTACAGGACCCAACGGATCACAGGTAGGTGGTCTGACCTCTCAGTTGTACTTACAGGTTGAGCAATCCCTTGACGAACTTCAAAAGTTGTTTGTATCCTATTTCAACGCTGCAACGGGAGATATTGATATGGTCTTTTCTGTGATAAATGTCCTTTGCTCTTCCGGTATTAAAGTGAGTCCCGTGTTTATGGACTATCTGTTTGAAAATGTGATTTCTGCTCACGATAACGATATACGAAAAGCATATCTGATGAAATCTATTGATTTCGCTAGCATAAGGTCTTACAGTGTGCATACTCGGACGTTTGTGCTCCAAAATATCATTAACCCCATCTTAGTAATGGAAGGGCATCGCAAGGGCGATTTAAGCGGTCTGTTGGAGAAATGTACGGGTACAGCTAAGGGTAATACTTGGTTAGACGCAGTGCACTCTAAAGTTTGGAGGCCTCATGGTCTAGAGACTAGTAGTCATGACGAAAATACGGGAAGCATTGATCATTGCAAACTAGAGCTTTTACAGATGTCAGCGTTATTAATCAAGCTTAGTCCCAACCTGGTAGCAGACGCTAGGAAAGACATTATCAAGTTTGGCTGGAACTACATTAAATTGGAGGATATTGTCAGCAAGCAAACGGCTTATGTTTTGATTGCCTACTTCATTGCAGCCTATGACACGTTGTCAAAGATCGTCATTCAAATTTATGTCGCACTTTTGAAAACACATCAAAATGAGGCCAAAAGTTTAGTAAAGCAGGCGCTTGATCTTATGGCTCCAGTGTTGCCACAGAGAGTAAATTCCCCGCTTTGGGCAAAATGGCCGAGAAGAGTTTTGAGTGAAGATGGGCATAACGTAACCCAGGTAGTAAACATCTACCAGTTCGTGGTTAGACATCCGGAATTATTCTTTGATTATCGTGATCATTTTATTCCAAACATCATTTCTGCATTGCCAAAATTAAGCTTTGTTTCCAATTCGTCTAGCGAAAACCAAGTATTGGCTGTGGATTTAGCTGAGTTGATTCTGAAATGGGAGCGAATGGCTAAGGATAGGGCCGATTCAGAAGGCTCCGCGTCGGGAAATAAAGCTGTTGAAGATGGAGAGGACGGAGAGAAAATTGAAGCCATGCAGCAGTCATATACGGTGCCATTTGCGCAGAGGGAGGCTTGTGTGACTTATTTAATACGCTTTGTGTGCGTTTCACCTCATAAAGCTGCTGAGAATGCTTTAGGACAAAGAATTATAAAGATCTTGCATGAATTATTGGGCAGCAACTATTGGCATGAAGTTACCGTGAAATTAACGTTCTTCGAAAGGAGCTTGGTTCACAATGATTTGTCTAATCAGAATTCATTGGCTGTTTGTCTGAATGCGTTAGAGGTTATTGCTATTACATTGGAGAGGAAGACAAGTAACTGGATTGTTTCAAATATCCATCACTTGGAAAGATTGCTTGAGAAATGTGTGAGGTCCGACAATGCGGGTAAGTTGTATTGTGCGACAGCAGTAGAGGGTCAGCGATTGGTAACTAACGAAACTAGAAATACAAAGGAGCTTACAAAAAGTTTTGGTCATAATATTCAAGGCGATTAACAACGAGGTAACAGATGAAGAGGATACACCGGATGCAGTTTCAACGTTTTTGCAACTCATCAGTAATGCGATTACGGAGCATTTATCTCCAAATAACTTCGTCTATGCTGGAGTTGTCCTTTCTGAATCTTTGGTCAGTTACAAACCAGGTGCAATTGATCCTTTGTTGCCAGCCGTTATGAAAGCTTTCGGCAAATTAAGCAAAGATCATATATCTCATATTACTGGTGGAATTTCTGATGGAAATGGTACCAATACTACTGGTGGTAACAATTCAGTATCAGGAGTATCTGGTGATAATGGCAATAGTGGGACAAACTCGCTGGAAGGCAAGCGGGTTGTCGAGCTAATTGAGAAGATCCTTAGTATCACATCATTAAGAATTTCCTACTTAGGAGATCAGCGCAGGGTGTTCCTTTCTCTATTCGCTCAATTGATTGAACGATCTACAGACAAATATCTTTGTAACCGCATCTTGGATATTACGAGGAACTGGGTGTTCTCTAAGACTGATTTATTCCCTACGATGAAAGAAAAAGCAGCCATATTGTCAAAAATGATGGCATTTGAAGTCCGAGGAGACAGCGACCTAACTAAGAAGTATTACGATATCTTGGTTGATATTTATCATGATCCTGCTCTTTCTCGTTCTGAACTCTCTGTTCGTATGGAGCATCCGTTCCTCGTAGGTACTCGGCTAACGGATGTCACAATTCGCCGAAAGCTTATGAAGATTCTCAGTGATTCAATTGATAATAACGTCATTAAGCGACTTTCGTACGTTATTGGTGACCAGAATTGGGAATTTATTGCCGATTTCCAGTGGTTGAACCAGGCACTACAGATATTGTATGGAAGTGTTCTAGAGGATGAAAAAGTTAATCTGAGAGCTGGAGATTTCACAACTGGAGAGCTCTCGGGGATCACACAGGCACTTCCTTCTCGTAGTGAAGGAGAGAATGCTATTGTTACAGATGAACTTGCTAGCTTTGTCGAAAGACGTTTAGAATTCGCAAAGAGTGTGTCGGTAGTGAAGGCGAAGCACATTCTTGAACCGTTGGTGGAGTTGCAGTACCAGTCTCCAGAGTTGGTTCATTCAATGTGGGTCAATGTGTTCCCTAGCATTTATTCTGGAGTTGCTAAGCGGGATCGTACTGAACTCGTTCGTTCTCTGATAATGCTTTTGACTAAAGAGTATCACAACCGACAAATCGATAAACGCCCTAACGTTATACAATCGCTACTCGAGGGAGCGGCTAGATGCGAGCAGTTACCACCTCACTTAGCGAAATATCTTGGAAAGTCGTTCAATGCTTGGTATGTTGCGATTGAAATTTTGGAAGGTATTGAAACAAATGCTCGTACAGATAGCGTGAAAGTTGGTGAGAGTAATCAGGATGCTTTGCTGGAAATGTATGCGGCATTGCAGGAGAATGATATGTTCTATGGCCTGTGGAGACGGCGAGCAAAGTATACAGAGACAAACTCGGGCTTGTCGTATGAGCAATGCGGAATGTGGGGGCGTGCGGTGCAAATGTACGAGGCGGCACAAATTAAAGCACGAAGTGGAGCCCTTCCATATGGCGAAGCGGAGTATAATCTATGGGAGGATCATTGGATATATTGTACGCAGAAATTACAACAATGGGATATTTTGACGGAATTGGCGAAGCATGAAGGGTTTACGGATTTGCTTCTTGAATGTGGCTGGAGAGTGGCTGATTGGACTGCTGATAAAGAGCCACTCGAGCAATCTATTAAAACTGTTATGGATGTTCCAACACCTAGACGCCAAGTTTTTGAAACGTTCCTTTGTTTGCAGGGTTATGCACAGAAGACCGAAAGTATCCAGGATCTTTCAAAATATTGTGATGAGGGCATACAATTAGCATTACGAAAATGGTATGGACTGCCAAGTCATATTACAGGCGCCCATATTCCATTGCTGCATACATTCCAACAGTATGTTGAGTTTATGGAAGCGAGCCAGGTTTATACAAGCTTAGCTTCGACTACGGCACAGAACCTGGACCAGAAGTCTCAGGAGTTGAAAGGCGTTTTGCAGGCATGGAGAGAGCGATTACCGAATTTGTGGGATGATATTAACTTGTGGGGTGACTTGGTTACATGGAGACAGCATGCATTTGGTGTCATTAACAAGGTATATTTGCCATTGATTCCTGCTCTGCAGCAGACAAATGGGAACAATAACAGTTCTACAAACTCGTATGCTTACAGAGGTTACCATGAAATCGCATGGATCATCAATCGGTTTGCCCACGTTGCTAGAAAACATAATATGCCAGAGGTCTGCATTAGCCAACTGACAAAGATTTATACGCTTCCAAACATTGAAATTCAAGAAGCATTCTTAAAGCTCAGGGAACAAGCTAAGTGCCATTACCAGAATCCACATGAGATGCACACAGGATTGGATGTTATTAGTAACACAAACCTTGTGTACTTTGGAGCCCAGCAAAAGGCGGAGTTTTTCACTCTTAAGGGCATGTTCTTAGCCAAACTAAATGCACAAGATGATGCCAATCAGGCTTTTGCAACGGCTGTTCAGATCGATCTTTATTTGGCAAAAGCGTGGGCAGAATGGGGTTATTTCAATGACCGAAGGTATAAGGAACACCCAGAAGAAATGCTTTACGCTAGTAATGCCATAAGCTGTTATTTACAGGCTGCGGGACTCTATAAGAACGGAAAGACAAGAAAGTTACTGGGCAGAATTTTGTGGCTAACTAGCTTGGATGACCCTACGGGATCAATTAGTCAAGCATTTGACAACTATCGTGGCGAAGTACCAGTATGGTATTGGATCACATATATCCCCCAGCTTTTGACCTCTCTGTCTCACAAGGAAGCTAAGTTGGCAAGGCAGGTCTTAATAAAGATTGCCAAAAGCTATCCACAAGCTCTTCATTTCCACTTGAGAACAACCAAAGAGGATTATGCGGTTATACAAAAGCAGGCAATGCAGGCTGCACAAAATGCGGCGAACCGCTCGAGTAACCAACAGTCTGCTCAGCAAGTAAATACTGGATCTGCCACCCCTCAAACCGGAACTCCAACTAGCACGGGACAAGCAGGTAATACTGGTACTGGATCAAATGTCAACTCCCCTGCGAACACTGGGCAGCAATCACCGCAGTCTCAACAGAACCCACAGGGCGGCGGGAATGGACAGCAAAATCCGCAGAATAGGCAACCTTGGGAGCATGTGGACGAAATTATGGGAATATTGAAAACTGCGTACCCACTGCTGTCACTGTCTTTGGAATCGTTTGTCGATCAGATTTATCAAAGATTCAAGTGCCCCGTTGATGAGGATGCGTATCGTTTAATTGTGGCGTTGCTGAACGATGGAGTGCAGTACATGGGCAGACTCGGCTACCCGAAGGAGGATGCAAAGTTACCACCGGCTACGGAGACGAACATCACTAGGTTTGCCGAGAGCGTATTGCCTAAGCACATTAAGACTGCATTTGAGGATGACTTTGTCAAAGAAAAACCAAATTTGGAAACCTATGTCAAAAAGCTCAGGAAATGGCGGGATATGTTTGAAGAAAAATTGGACCTTCGCCCAACTAAGGTGAATCTTGAAGCCATGAGCCCGCACTTGAGTGAATTCCATTATCAGAAGTTTGAAGATGTTGAGGTTCCTGGGCAATACTTTGAGCACAAGGATAGTAATGCTCATTTCATCAAAATTGATCGCTTTATGCCAACAGTGGATGTTGTGCGCGGATTTGGAATTTGCTATAGACGACTTACCATACTGGGCCATGACGGTAGCATACATCCATTTGCAGTGCAATATCCAGCCGCTAGACATTGTCGAAGGGAGGAACGAGTAACCCAACTATTCAAAATATTAAATGGCGTGATTGCACGTAAGAAGGAAACTCGATGCAGAAACTTGCAGTTCACTTTGCCAATTGCAATTCCGCTCTCTCCGCATATCCGAATCGTGCAAGACGATACTCGATATTTGTCAATGCAGGCAGTATACGAGCAGTATTGTAAGAGGATTGGACAGAGCCGTGATGAACCGTTAGACTTTGCAGTACAGAAGCTTCGTGCCGCTTTTGATCCAAAGCTACCGAAGCCGGACATTGCATCTGTCAAGATGGAAATCCTGAATTCGATCCAAGCTTCATTAGTACCATCGACAATCTTGAAGGAGGTGAGTTTATTTCTATAAGGGTTGGCTTGCAAGTTACTAACAATGATTTTTAGCACTTTATGAATGCTTACAGCACGTTTGAGGACTTCTGGTTGTTCCGAAAGCAATTTTCATATCAGTATGCTGGTATCACATTTATGACATTCCTGATGAGTATCAACAATCGGTATCCGCACAAGTTCTTAATCAATGCGGGTTCGGGTAATGTTTGGGCAACGGAAATGTTGCCTACGTTGCCACCAAGCAACAAGGCACCTGCCTTCCACAACGGTGAACCTGTTCCATTTAGACTTACGCCGAATATACAAACGTTAATGGGGCCAACGAGCCTTGAAGGATTGTATTCTATGTCGGTAATGATCATAGCGCGATGTCTCACAGAACCAGAATTCGATCTGGATCAATATTTAAGCATTTTTGTGCGCGACGAATTGATTTCATGGTACAACCAACAACATCGTCCAAATGTTCACGATCAGCAGTTACGCGATATCGTTAAAGTGAATGTTGAGGCAATTGTCAGGCGTGCAACTTCCCTGGCTCAAATTGGACAAGGCAATATTCCTGCCAATCAGACTGTGATTGATTTAATATCGCAAGCTGTGAACCCCCGACACATGGCTCTCACCGACAACCTGTGGATGCCATATTTCTAACCAGAAGGTGTATTTATTAAATGCTTACGGATTTGTATTATTATAGATTTATTATTGACCTATTTAATATTTTTGTATTATCTTTAACGAAGAAACCAATTTCATCATTATAGAATACATGGTTAATAACATAAGTGATATGCATGACTTGAACTAGTGAAACCTGGTGCATACATGCAGAAGTCGCGCCGCGCATTTATATTGTGTATTCTGATAACCAGGTTTCGGATCTACCTCTTATTCGAGATAAATCGATGCCCTTGACAGGGACTGCCTGTGGAGAAATAATTGAAGACAACTTTCAATTGTAGCGCCATGAGCTTTGATGCTAAGAAGTACATTCCAGTAATAGACGTAAGTACGGAGAAAGAGGAATGGACACAATGTTGAAAGAAAGGAACATGTTGTTAATCTTATACAAAGGCTATCCTTGGTGTGTCTGATCTGGAAGTTATTACCGCGAAGCGTATTCGACGGGGAATTCAGGAGCTATTTGCAGTAGATTTATCAGACTACAAGAAGGAGGTGGACAAGGTGATTATGGAAAGATTTATGAAAATTCAAGCCGAAGACTCAGAAGACGAGATTAAGCAAGAGGAATATCCAGATTTGAGCCGAGACCGACACTATGCGGAGAGGTTGTCTACAGAATTGAATCGGCGTGATTTGAGAGAAGCAAGGAAGAGACGTGTTGAGAAGCCTGCGCCAAAGAAGAAAAAGAGTAGTAGACTGGAACCGTCTGAGAAACAAAAAGCAGCTAACGCCAACAATCCGTTCCATAAACCAATGTTGTTGTCCCCACAATTGGCAAGTTTGCTTGGAGAGGCGGAATTATCTCGTCCACAGACTGTGAAGATGTTATGGGCGTATATAAAGGAAAACGGGTTGCAAAATCCCCAGGACAAGCGAGAAATTCTGCTAGATGATAAGTTGAAGGAAGCCTTTGGAGTAGATAAAGTAACGGGATTTTCGCTGAACAAGTATTTGAACAAGCACCTCTACAAGAAGGACGAGGTTGTGGCCCACCCAGGTGAACCTCAATGACCTCAAATGATCAGCTCAAACTCCAGTCAACCTTACAATCTGTTTCACAATACATGGGAAATTAGCTGAAGCTGTTCTGATATACGTAATGAGGAACCTTACACTTTTTGTCACTATAGAGTGACACCAATGGTGGTTGCCTATGAGTCGCAGCTTGCAACGAAAGATATAATTATAGTCAGCAATCTACGTTATGGTTAAATATACTTTACATGGGCGGTAATAACTATCGGGACATAAAATCATAAAATGACTTCTCCAAACGTACTAGGAAGTTAGTGGAGGGGATTACCCCATCTCTAACCCATATAGCCTGAGCGTTCATTAGGTTTGCCATCAGTACATCAGTCATCAATCTGTCACCAACCACTGCTATTTGGTCATTGGATTCAACTAAACCCTGTGACTTGACATAGCTGAGGATTTCTCTGTGGCATCCTGGTTTCTTCAAAGAGTGGTGAAATACCTTTACACCAGTGCTTTTTTCAAGAGCCCTTGCTTGGTTATTGGCACTATCATCTTTCGATCCCGCTGTGTTAGACACAATTAGCAGCTGGTCCCCGGGGTACGCATCCCTTAGCTCCTGCCATTTTGAGTTATACTCTGGCCAGACTTGATCCGAATGCGGTTCCGCAAAGCAATTATCTTTATCAAGAATTACCAGTTTGATCGGCCTGTTTGAGGGTCCAGGCGGAAGGGGAACAGGTAATTTTGCGAAGTTTGTTATTACATGATGTGGCAGGAAAAGCCAAGGATTGTACAAGACCCTTAGTGCGTTAAATGTGCCCGATAGGTTCATGAAATTAATACTTCTCCTCGAAGGTGCAATGAACGTCTGAACATTACCAAACGGGATACGCGCGAAACGCGTTATTTCATTAGTAGTAACATTGGGGTCATCCCAATTGCATAGCTTCAAGACCAAGTGAAATCGTCGACCGCAAACTGATTAGAAATGAGCGACTCTAGCGGGGTGACGACTCCGCAGGGAGGTGGAGCAAAGCAGCATTTTCCAAAAAAGGGGCGAAGGAAGGGGCCTGTTAAACGAGTTCACAAAGCTGAAAATGAAGAACAGCAGAAGGAAAAGTTGAAAAAGTCGGTTGAAGATGACGAGGATGAGGAAAAGGATAAAGGAGTGGAAAAATCGAAAGAATCCAGCGGAGAAGATGAAGAAGAAGTCGAAATATGTCTTGTTTGTGCCGAAGATATAAAGTATGCAGCAACTTATCCATGCAATCACTTTGTTTGCCATGTCTGCTCGCTACGACTAAGGGCTTTGATAAAGAATAATAACTGTCCAATGTGCCGTACAGAACATGGGTCTGTTGTTGTGAGCAACAATACTGATAAACGTTTTGAAGAATATTCCAATAGTGACCTGCAATACAAGGATGAAAAGTTGGGTATGTATTTCGACTCCCAAAACACGAGAGATGAAGTACAATCCCTTTTGAAGTTTAACTGTCCGGCTAAAAAGTGTTCGCATGTATGCAGTGGGTGGAAAGATTTGAAGACACATGTTCATACTGTCCATGACAGGGTGCTGTGTGATATTTGCGTGCGGCATAAGAAAGCCTTTACTGTGGAATTCCAACTTTTCACACGCAGGTCTTTACTGAACCATCAGCGGAATGGCGACAAGAATGGATTCCCAGGGCACCCAGAATGTGAGTTTTGCAATATTCGATTTTATACCGGCGATGAGTTATTCTTGCATTGCAGGGAAAAACATGAGAAATGCTTCTTGTGTGAGCGCAGAAACCCCCAGAACATTCAATATTATAGGAATTATGAGACCCTCGAAAACCATTTCCGCGAAAAGCACTTTGCTTGCAATGTGAGAGCATGTTTGGATGAGAAATTCGTCGTCTTTGGCACTGAAGTGGAGTTACAGGAGCATATGCTGACTAAGCATTCAGATATTATGGGAAAGTCTAGAGCTGCTCGACGTATAGAACCTACTTTTAATTCGAGTAGAGACAGAGGATTTCAATCTCAACTTTCTACGTTTGACGTTTCAGCTTTGCCTACGTCTAACTCCAATGCTTCAAGCAATCGCAACCAACCGAGTACAGACTCTTCAAGAGCTCCGGCCGCCGCCATGGTTAATTCGGGACCGGTTATCCCAAACAATGAAGAAGCTTTCCCAGCTCTGGGAGCATCGCGAACTCCAACATCCAGTCGCAATAACTCATCTACCCAACTGGCTTCAGTAGCGCGATTCCATTCACAGCCTCCTCCAGTGGACAATTCCCGTGAGGTGATTCAACGACGGTTAGACGAACGTGCACGAATGTATTTGAGTTATGACACTACACGATTTGAAAGATTCAAAGACGTTAATCGCAAATTCAAAACTGACGATGTCAATGCAAAGGTGGTAATATTTGAATATAGTCAAATATTTGATGTGGATCCGAGCGAGGTTGAACTTTTGGTCCAGGATCATGTGAAGCTGTTGAAAAATCTGCCTGCAAAAGCTAAAGCGCTTACTCAGGCGTTCAATGAGTGGAAGAGCAAGCAGCGAAAGGAACCGGCAGCCTCCTCAGGCTCTCTAGGAGTCTCTTCTACTTGGGCTAATAACCGACCAAAGAATTCAAAATCGCTGAACAGTACGGATGAAGCGTTCCCTTCACTCCCCAGTCGATCAGGTTCATCTACAGCGTCGTCATCAACAGGTGGTGGAGGGGCGCCTTCTACATCTGCTTCCAATAATAAACCGGTTTCTGTCTCTTCCGTTGCGTCCGGGGTTCGTAGAATGAACATAAAAGCTCCTGCTTTCCAGAAGGAAGATTTCCCGTCACTCCCCACTTCCAACCAACCAAAAAAGCCGCCACCAGTTCGTCCGGCAGTTATACAAAACCCGTCAAACTGGGGACGACGACCTGAGCAAGAGCCAGACGAACCCCGTGAGGAATTCCAGAAGAAAGGAAACAAGGGTAAGAAAAAAGTTCTTTATCACATAGGTTTTTGACGTATTTTGTATTTTGTATAGATATGTGAACATACGGGAGGATAGAGTGATACCTATATTTGTACTTGAGATGTAAACAGATGCAGATGACATGCATTGGCTTTCTTATTAGTATTAGCGACGAAGCGGTAGGAGGTTTTGTTCCAGGCACGCTTGACGACACAAGGGGCACTCTGGCTTTTCTCGCACCCACTCACAGGCACAAGTCCAGCAGAAGAGATGACCACAGAGTGTGCTCGTTGGATTCTTCATAGGCGAGAGGCACAGTGTGCAATTCCTCGAGCTAGGAGGAATAAATGTAAGAGCATTAGGATCTTCAAGATCAACTTCTTGTGCTACTGTAGCTTCCAATTTAGGCTCGATCGATACATCAGAGTCCAGCTCAGTTTTCTTTTCCTCAGAAAGAAGCTTGTTAAATCCTCTCACAAGAAACTGAAGTAAAATTAGAAGACCCAAGACTTCATACCCGCTACGGGATTCCATTGGATCTAAACGATGACCAAATGCGTATCGCATACCCCATATCCGCTTTGTGACCTGGTAATAATGGCCGAAGAAGTAGAATACTGCCAAGTGAAGAGTGGCCAAAGTCTGAACACTCGTGGAATCCAATATCTTTCTTAAAAGCGAAATAACCTTGGATTTTGACTCGCCCGTGTTCCTCAGCGAGCGCTTTTCAAGCTGCTTATTGAGTTTCGAAATTAAACGCTGTAAGAAAATGGGTCCCAGAGCCGAAGATAATACGAAGCCAGCTCTGTGCTTCCAAGTGGGCAACGTAGAATTGGGCCGAACGTAAAATATATCACAATACTCCTCCCCCAGAGTCCTGGCTCCCAGTAAAGTCGTCAATGACAGGTATAGCAGGTTCGTTCCTGCGGAAATAGAAGGTCCATGGTTATGCAGAAAACGGGACCCCTTCCATCTTCTCAACACCGCCTCAAGATTATCTTTCAACAATGATTCAATGTAAGAGTCCTTTTGGTTTGCCCTAATTATATCTGGCGCAAAGGCCATAGGAAACCCTTGTTTGCCCTCTGCACTCATGTCCTCAGAACCGTTCCTCTAACCGAGGCTGCTGTCGGCTCTGGAGATACGCCCCTCCCGCCGGACCGGAACGCCGATCGGACCCAGTACGGCTGATCCCCCTTACCTTACCCCTAACCGTGACAGGACTCTCCTGTCCGTGGTAATGACAGGATACCATGCCCATTTCGTCCATTATCCAGAAAACAGAGAAATTGACGTGACAAAACAACTCAGTCCACGTGATTAAATGTGGGGAAAGGATCTGAGACAAAGCAGAGATATCTATATTCTTAGCTAAACATTGCAGGATTAGAGCTGACTAGCTTGTGGGTCGGAGAAGAAGCCTCGATTATCGGCTTACCTTGCAAATAAGACATTGCGGAAAAGATTAGGGCCACTTCATTGTGCTTTTTACGAACCCTTTATCCTGCGTGTGGTGAAGGCCAGGAGGAGAAACACTAGTGGCTGAATCAACGAAACTCCGAGAGGGTTCCAAATTTAGGTCCGGCGCGTGATGGCGTGTTGTGGTGAAACGGACCGTTCTTTTCAGCTTCTATGAGGTTTGATATATACGTACGTAGATTGAAGCATTCTCTCTTGCAATTCCAATCTCCTTTTACCTTCCTTTTATTTAGTTAAATATATATATATATTTATTTTTTTTTTCTTTTATTTTGTGGGAAACTGGGTACATAAGGCCGGGTCGGGGTGTGTGTTGTGACCTGCCGAAACCAAAACAGCCAGCCAAACGTACCACGCGCCTGAATTTGTTCCATACGGCAAACACAAATTTGGGCTACTAAGCACGAGCCATATTTCTAGCATAAAGGAGTCTTCGTTTTTTGGATTTATCTGTATTTACTGCATAAAGGTTCTTACGTCTTTTGACCGGGTGATGCTAGGCATTGGCAGACTCCACAATGTCCACTAAGAGTATTACAAATGATAACCTCACGCTACCATCGTGGCGACATCTCAATACAAAGATCGTGGATACGAATTTGCATCCGTACCTTGTGCGCATTGCAGTGCTCGCATACCGAACTCAGCCTAGGTTTTCATCATCTTCCAATGGAGCGGCATCCCCTGAATCGGTAACTCCTAGAAGGGGCCATAGCCGTCGAAACAGCGTCCAGGATTTACTTAGCCACACAAACTCATCCGCATCTGAGAATCTGTCGAATGCGCATAACATTTCCTTTGGCAATAACAAACTGCCAAAAGAGGTACCCAAGCTGTTGCAGGCCAAATTCAAAAACATGGCGTTGAAGCCCGATGGGAGGACAAATGACGACCCGTTGTTGCGAAGGAGCTTTTTGTCATTTTATGCCTTACTACTTTCGCCGGATTTCCTCCGTCAAGTCAAGGACAACCGCAGAGCAGAGGACCTCGTCATGAGATTTCTGTCGTGCGTTTCAAAAGAGCTCAACAAGTCGGCCATCCCACCTCAAGAGTCTAAAGGAATTGTAGACAAACAGGCGTCCGCATTCGTCTGTCTGCTTATTGAAACGATAAGAGATGGTGGATTGGCCAAAGATTGTCCAGGGTTGGTTAAACAGCTCGAATCATACGAAAAGAGTCTCAAGTCCAGTTCCAAATTGTCCCTGCAGCCGTCGATTTCAAGTTCTAACATTGGCGATGGTCGAGTCATACAGACGCCGACATTCCTACTCGATGATATGACGCTCGCCAAAGATGTTTCGTCGCTCATGGTGCTGTCATCGAAGGAAATTCAGCGGGATATCGATGAAGTGAAAAACGAGGCGACAGAAAAAGTTTCTGTTGCCGATATGAAGGCTGTCGAACAAAACCTAAGGGACTATAATCAGCATACCGTGTACCAGAAGATTGACTTTGAAACCCCTCAAGATTGGGAAGCGTGGAAGGAGAAAGAGCTTGGAGCTATTAAACAGGTAATTGCGCATTATTCCCGTAACTACTCATCCATCTTGCCAACGTCCCTGCCTGAGTATTATTACATTCCTCCGGATCCCAAGAGTTACTATCGGCACTTGTTGAAGCGATGTCTTGAACGCGATTTTAGGACCGCGGGGCGAGAACTTGAAAGTAACCCCGATAGTGCGCCACTGTTAGTATCCAAATCATCTATTAATTTGCTCAATGAAGTTGCAAATTTGTGGCGGATACCCTCAGTCACGAGATCCGTGCTACTGCTAGATGTGGCACAGGAAATGTTTAGCGAGGGCTTGTTCGACCTGAACAACCTTGATGACGCATTCAATCTCGCCCGGCATGTTGCAACTGAACAGGGGAAGAAGGAGTGGATGCCGAATGAGTGGCCAAAGGCCGATAGGGTGCATTTTGTGACATGTTTAACGGGAGCTCACGATATTATTATAAATAAGATTGAGGAGCTTTTGTCACACATTTACGAAAACTCCCCGCCTAAAATTGGACCCTATTTGGAAACGTTGGATACGTTTATTTATTCAGACGCCCGCATGCATGGATTCAGCACTATTGAACCGTCCAAAAAGCAAATCGAACGACTGGAAGCAGCAGTAGTGGCTGCTTCAGAAGCCAAATACGATTCGTTGATCGATGATATCCCCAGAGACCACACGCTAGACCCTCTCCACATCATCGACTTGGCTGATAAAATTACCGGTATTGCTCGAAAGCTGCATAAGCGATACAAGTTTCCTTTACTTGATAGGCTGAATATTGCCTCGATATCCGAGAAACGCCATTTCATGCTGTTCTCAGCAGATTCGCAATCAATGTTCTCTTACATGATGTCTCACATGCAAGCGCGAAATGAAGAACCGTCCTTTGAAGACATGATCGTGCTCTACAGTAAGCTTGCGGAAATTCGTGATCGCTTTCATGAAATTTCTACAGACACTTTTGCATTTGACATCGAAGGCACCTTCTATCCTTATGTAGTCCAGTGGGCAGAATCATCGGCTTCTCTATCTCAGTCGTGGGTGGACCCAGCCATTGAAGGTGATAATTTTGCTCCGGTAAATGCAGAAAACGAGATGCTATACAGTTCTTCTGTCAGTGATGTTTTCTCTTCCTTCCGGTCAGCACTTAATGTTTTGAATGATATGGGCTGGAGAAACGATTTTCACAAGGCAAAGATTTTGACTACTTTAATGAAAGGTATTTCTGGAGGTACTTGCCAATATGCATTACGGTTAATGAACCTCTTTTTGGATGAATTGAAGAGTGACCAAGAGCATCAACCAACTCAGATAAGAACAAGACAGGAAAAGTGGATAGCCATGGCAAAAAATGCCGTTAATGGTCGTGTGAAAGCTCCACCGCCATATCAATTCTTAACTGAAACGTGTGTGAAGCTAAATGATATTGAACGCGCACAGGTTGAATTGGACAAGATTGAAATTGAGATGAATTCAGAAAAACAGTCTCAAATAATATCCAAGATTGAACGAACTCATAAGAAAAAGGCCGTAAGCTTTTTGTTTACAGTGAAAGTAATGCAGGCCGAAGGACTCAAAGCATGTGATATGAACGGACTAAGCGATCCATATGTTACCCTCGTTGACAGAGACAACAGAAAAACCATTGGGAAAACGAGAACGATATATGAGGACTTGAATCCGTATTGGGATGAAATGTTTGAGATTGTTACAACAGGCCCAAAGTGGTTGACGGCCACTGTTTGGGATGAGAATGCTTTGTCCAACCATGATCTTTGTGGAAGAGCTTATATTCGGCTAGACCCAAATGCATTCCAGGACTTTGTTTCGCAAGTGAGTACAATATAACGTTTTTAACACAAAAGGTACTAACGGCTACCGTGTAGGATTATTGGTTGGATTTGGATGCTCAGGGTAGACTATTGGTGAATATTAGTATGGAGAGTGAAAGGGATGACATTCGTTTTCATTTTGGCAAAGCGTTTAGAACTTTGATAAGGACTGAAACAGATATGATTCGCTTAATCGTTGACAAGGTAAGTCGCACATCTCCAGCGTCCAAGAATTGGTGTCTAATTGTGTTTAGTTTACGGCATTTATTAAGTACTCAATTTCCGTTCATACGTTGAAATCTCTACAAGGAATGGGAAGGTTCGGGATGGATACAGTCTCAAACTGGTTAAGTACTACTAGAATAAGCGGCGGAGGTAATACACGGTCATCAGGACGATTGACACAGGATGATATCGAAGATTCATTGAACCCATTGTTTAACTATCTTAATGAAAATTTTAGTACTCTCGCAAGCGGGTTAACAAGGTCAATGCTATTAAAGGTCATGACGCAGACTTGGAAAGTTGTCCTACACACTGTTGAATCCCTTCTCTTACCGTCTCTATCAGATAAACGAACTACTCAAACCCAATTGACTTCTGCGGAAGCAGATATTGTGTTTCACTGGTTAAAATCCATGAGGGATTTCTTCTATCATGATGGCAATGGCCCTTCTTTGGAAGTGCTGCAATCTCAGAAGTATCAGGAGCTGATGACCATCCCTGTATACTACGACCTTCCAACTACCGAATTAAAACAGGAAAGTGAAAAAATGTCGTCACTAAGTTTTAAGACGCTCCAAGAACGAAATTATTTTGCATTACCCGAAATGATCAAACGAAAGAATACTGTCATGGCTCATCGTAATAGAAAAATCCGCAACAAACAAGAAGAGCAAATTAAGAATGCCAAACGGGAATCGCCGCAAACAGAGGATATTATTTTGCGTATATTACGATCACGAGGCGAGATTGAATATCTATCTCGACGGCTCAAACAAAGAGAACGAATTGCACAAACCCTTGCGACAGAAAGTATTGTCCGAAATGCAGCTGGGGGGTTTAAGAGAACCGATGACGCGTTTTAGATCATATTTATTTTGGTATGTCCCAGACAACTAGACTGTATATTTAAATAACTCTGAATGAAAATCATGACAACAGATTGTACGTTTCAACTTCAGCAGCAGTGATTAGTCAAGTATTATGACTTCTAAAATATGTACTATGCATTACTTACTGTTCCTACAAGCTACTTGAAGAACTTGAAAATGGACTGGTCTTTAGAAATATTCTTTCGTTTCTTGAAAGGAGCAGAAGATGACGAGGCCGTTGGCTGCTTTCCTGGTTGTAAAGAGGGGCGTTTAGCTTTCTTTATGGTAGTTTGCAACCGTTTGTTCTCTTTGTCCTGTAGCTCACTAGCAATATGCCAATCTAAATGCTCGTTAAACATAGATGAGTCTATTGACTTCCCGCATTTGTTGCAAAATGTTGTGTTCGACACGAAAAGTGGATTGTCCTCCATGGTTGAGTCTAACACTTCCTCGACCTGTATGGAACTAGAATCTCCACTGGGCTTTTCTTCTTTCTGGGTTCGTGACGGGGGAGATGAGGGAGGAGGTAGAGTACTTTGTTCTACCGCGTCCGAAAGCTTTTTCGAGGGAGGTTTCTCCGAGATTCCTTCCAATAGACTCGAGCTCGTAAATGAGCTGGAAATTGCGGATAATTTCTCTGCTGTCTTCTTTTTTGGAGAAGAAAAAAACGCTTCAATTGACTTTCCTCCGCCAATGAGCTCAAAGCTACCCAAACCGAGACTCAACATTGTACAAGGGAAGAACGTAACATTCGTGTTTGAGATCAATTGGGACAGAAGTTGGCACCCCGCAGCAAACAATTCGTCCGTGAATCTTTCCATAGATATAGTCTTAGATAGTAGGCTAGATGTTTGCTCCTGTACCTGCTTTGGTCCAGAATTTTTAGGGTTCCCATGACTCAATACCACTCTTTTCGGCCGCCTTGGAACATCAGCCTCTTCATCCAGTTGGAACACTCTTCCCGCTAAGTCTGCCGCAAAAACTTTTAGCCAAAGTTTACAATCCTCTTCGGTTGTCAAACCCTTTGCGCTAAATTGTTTAACTGATTGCATTGAGGTAATATCAACCCTTAATCTTACCTCAGTAGCATGCATTCCATGAGCGATATTATACAACATCAAGCCTTCGCCATTCCCAAGCTTCGCCTGCATGTCAGCTAACGAAAGGCTTTGCAACAGCTTCATAGTGTCTGATTCAGGTGAATTAAATGCCTGAAGAACCTTTTTGCCGTATTTTCCGCCTAGGCCCCATAAGTCAGTTATTTCAAACTTCAGGAGGAAATTTCCCACATCCTCATTGCGAATGACTGTCTGATTATTTGGCTTGTTCATGCCACTGCCCAATTTGGCTAGCGTTTTGTTTCGAGCTATGCCGGCAGAACACGTAAAACCAAGTTTGCTGCGAATTTGTTTACGCATCTGTGAGACGTATACCGAAGCCAGGAGTAGAAAGACTTCATCCCAATCGCGAGTCTTCGATGTCGGATTGTCCTCGTTATTAAATATTATACCCTCCCAGGAGGTGGATTTTGGATACGCCGATGGCGCGTCAGGAAGGTTACTATCCAGCTCGATTTCCGACTGATGAAGTTCTGGAAAGAGCTCTTTTGATTTTGAATAAATATACGGGCCCAGATCAATGTAAACCTCGTCAATGCTTCCTTTTTCCAGATCAGTGGTGTATTCCTTCAATATCTGGAAAATCTGTCTCGAAAACTTCCTGAATGGGTCGAGCGAAACCTTGTAATTCGCTACATCAGGCGATTCATAGTAATCCCAGTATTTGGAGCCCTTTCTAAAAGTGGCAACATGTGGCGCGTGAAGACCAGGACATTTTTTTTTGGCTGCGTCGATGTTATCATGCCGCGAAATGCCGTATTCACGAGCTTTATAGTTAACAGCAATGATCGAGTTCCACTGGCGACACACAATTGGGTCGTCAGGGGTAAGTCCCAGACGAATCTGTTCGCATTGGGCCTATCATCAGTCAGATCAGTAACAAGACAAATCAGACAAACTTACATAGAATGCGTCGAGATCAATATGGGCAACAACCGCCAATGACGACTGAAACGAGGTCGACTGCTGCGCCAGCCCTTGTAAATCCCGCTTAGTGAATGCAGAGGGCATATATATTAAAGTGTCGTCGGGATTCGGGTCGGTGAACAACGATGGCGGTAGGAGTCCCTTACTTTGCAATTGATAATTGAGATAATATAGATTTGCTATAGTAACAGGAACGACGGAGGGGTAGTATTTTGCAATTGGCTATTTATACAAATGGTTTATAGAAACAGGGCTTTTCTTTTATGAGACATAGATCATTACTGAGGCTAATTCCCTTAACCTCACCAGCATGTCGAAAACCATGAAAGAGCCAGAGCAAATGTATAAGGACCTTCAAATTGGCCGTTATTAGTATAAGAATGTGCGTATAGGAGTAGTTTGATTAACCTATAATCTCTCGGCCTACCCGGCAATAGTGTATTTCCACTAGTGAAAAATAAACAACCTTTTCAGTTTACACAACTAACAGAAGCTTGGAAATAGAAAAACAGCTCCAAAGGCTCAAGTACCACTCCATCTTCGTCTCCTGGCACTAACTACCATTCAATGGCTCGAAACCCTACCCTCTAAGACTGCTTTTGAGTGGGACAGAGATTACCCTGTGATGATATATATGTGCGCGACGCGCGCAGAATATATATATAAAGATTCATCCGCAGACTGGGAAAGCCACGATGCAAAACACCAATGGTAAGTGTACTGAAGTAGAAGAAGTTTAAAGGCTCGAACTTGCTAGAATGATGACTCGTTGTCGCCCCAATCGGATATATAACTGACGATTCGACAAACTTTACAGCCAAACTCCGTCTGAACCAAAGCATTTGGCCTTTTTACCGCTTGATACTCTTTTGTTCTAGTGCTGACTGATGATCTAGGTAAGAACAACTAATATGTAATAACAGGAGAGCAGACCTGGCTGCCTGATGCGCAGCAGATGATGAACACAATCTTTTATTCCATGCTAATCATGAATGCAAAAGTATTTTTGTAATGATTAGGACGAAGATTCGAGTATTTTTAGCTGAACAATTCCGTGTGCTGCTCCCTCACGTAGAAAGTTAGACTGAAGCGGTACTAACTTTGGTTTTTGTAGCGGTTGACGTAATTGAAAATGGCCTCATTCGATCATTCTTTCCCTCTCCCTTATAGGGTAACTTTGCAACTGACGCTGGCGGTTTGGGGGTGGGCACTAAACGTTAGTGGCCTTGCGAAGGTACAAATTGATTGTTCTCAAGTTATAAAATTTCATCACCCCTCTGGGTTAGCCAGTGCCATATATACGCTTGCCTCAGCTATGACACTTGTGCTCATCTTCAGTATGTCATTGTTTTGGCTCCAGACAAGTCCGCCGACGCCATCTGCAGAGCTCGGTCATCAGGATGTGCTTCCATGGATCACCTTTGCTTGTGCGCTCCTTATCCTTTTTTATCCTGGGAGATCGTCAGGCAGGGCACGACTACTTTCAGTCTTTCGAAGGATACTTGTTGGCGGTATCGACACAGAGAACCGGCTGCAGGACATTTTGGCTGCTGATGTTCTCACTTCCTACTCGCGTGTTCTAACCGACGTTGTCGTAATGTCAACATCGCTGTATAAAGGAAGATCTTGCATAGTCCCTCCAGAACGTTCTCAGGCCCCAGTAGTGGCTGTCCTATTTTTCTCCCTCATTCCTTTCCTCATTAGACTGAACCAGTGTTTCATTGAATGGCGTGCTACTGGACGTCCTGCTCATGTTCTTAATTTATTCAAGTATGCTACTGCCTTCCCGATGGCCTTTGCACGCTTGTGGAGTACTTCGAGCCCTGGTTTGCAACTGTGGGTGTTTGCCGCGTTTATCAACTCAACCTACAGCTACATCTGGGATATAAAGTGTGACTGGGACTTAAATATTCAGTCGCTTAGACCGGTTCGCTATTTCCGCACAAAAAGCATTTATTACGCTGCAATGATATTGGATCTCTTGCTCCGATTCACGTGGTGCCTGAAGTTTTCTTCTTCTTGGTCCTTTATGACAGACACAGAGGCAGGCTTGTTTTATCTTGCCCTTCTTGAAATATTTAGACGGTGGTTCTGGGTGTTTTTTAGAATAGAGTCTGACTGGGCACTTAACCATATAAAAGATTATGACCTGCCAATGATAGAGAACAAAATCAGCTAACCAAGTTCAAATATATTTATTCTTTTCGTCCCCTATACACATCCGCCAGAAACCGAATGGTCAATTTTCCGTGTTGGTGGAGATATTTCTTACCCATCTGCAGTAGAAAATTCTAACATAGATTTTATTCATTAAATAGTCTCGATGCATTTTGCAGTATGCCCAATCTTACTTTCGCCCCCTCCGGTCTGCGGCCTTATGCTTTCCGTTCCTTTTCCGAGATAGCTTTTTAGCTATCATAGCTTTAGCTCGTTTCTTTTGCATGGCGAGGTGCATCGCAGAAAGCTCAGCTTTTTCTAGACTACTCTTCAATACTTTGTCTGACTTGGACAGATCAACATTAGTATTTTGGATTGTCGTTTCGGGGTCAGAGTCTTCTTCATCCATGTTAAACTCCTCGACAGTCACCGTAGTTACTCCTTCCGAACTGGTATCATCAGTGTATCGCTGTTTTTTTAACACTCCTTTTTTAGGCGCCTCATCCTCAATTCCGTCCCAATCACTATAATCTGATCCGTCTTCCTGGTTATTATCACCATTGTCAGAGTCGTTATCGACCAGGTCCCCCCGAACAGCGCTAATTTCGCTCATTGCGTTTTGGAATCTCTTCAGATCCTTTTCAGCTAGTTCTCGTCTCTCTGCACGCATCTTCCTTCGCTCTTCTATTTTTGCCAACCTCTCCTCCTCTTTCGCACGTTCCTGTGCTTTCTCTCGTCTCTCCATTTTTCGTTTATGAAAACCAGTCAAATACTCACTGAAACTATATCAGTACAATATCTCGAAAATACCATTCAGTTCTTACGCCCTCGCATCCCGATCAAAAGTAACTTCCTCAACCCTATGTTTCTTGGCCTTCTTTTGGGCGTACGCCCTATCACCCTGGGTAAGGAGCTCTCTATTAGTTCGTTTTGTTGTCTTTGGTGCCATTTTGTTTGAGCTACTTCGAAATTTTCAAAGTCCACTTTTTATCAAGGTATCATCGTGCGGCTCGGATTCGAAACATTCTTGAAGTCACGTGATCCAGGGATATCAAGAAAGCATACTTCAGGGCACACAATGTATCCATCGCCGCTGCCGTTTCCCTGAACTGTGGTTAAAAGAATTGGTCTCAGAACATAAAAAATTGCAAATATCACGGCTTAGGCACGCATTTAACTCAGAATTGGCAAACGTGTTCTACAGATCACTATCTAATCCTACTCTTCTTGGAAAAAGCATTTGAGCGACATCTTTTCCGCGAGGTGTCGTTTTCCAAAATAATAAATAGTTATCAATAGCAGTGGGTATTTCTTTGTGAAATACCGCAAAAAGCCATCTGGAAGCGGTAGCTGTTCTTGGAGCTGAGGTGGGAGTTCGTTATAGTGATGACACTTATTTCTCAACGCCCGAAGCAAGTCAGAAATGCGATGTTGGTACTTTCGATATTGATGCAAGTTATCAATGAGACCTTTGTCAATTTGCTCGAACCACGGGGACTCTCCAATAACTCTTGAGGCATCATTTTCTAATTCTTCCAAGAGCTCTGGAAATTCCACACGACCCTCAGATTCAATCCAGTCCGAGACTTTCATAAGGTAGTCCAGCTTCTTTTGTGAGCTCCAGAAATAAGGATGACGAAGTACCTCATTGATTTTCGGACGTCGAGATGGGTTGTGGGATATCATCTGTGTGATCAGATCCCTTGCTTCGACATTGTCTTGTTCAGTGATATCATCGAGAGCTGGGAGACTATAATTGTACTCTTCAATATTAATCTCTCTTCGCTGGTTCTCACCGAACGGATGACCACCATGAGATAAAATATAATAAAAGACACACCCCAAGGAAAAGATATCCACTGCTCTAGTGAGCCTTCGGTTTTTATCCATTCCCATAAGTAGATCATGAGAAGAATCTTCACCCGACTCTGTTAAATCTTTTCTCCTCTTCATATCGTGACGGCTAATCTCCGGAGCAATCCATCCAGCTGTTCCAGCCAAATGAGCTGTCGTTGGTCTGAATGACGACTGGTCGTATTCCAACTTCTTACATAGGCCAAAGTCAGATATAACAATTCGAGTCGGAGCATATGTGCCGTCGGCAGAATTCGTGGAATGAATTTTCTTTGGCGGAGCAATCAAAATATTTTGTGGTTTAATATCTCGATGCACAATCCCCAACATGTGTAGATGTTTCAAGCCGCTCGCTGTCTGACGAAGAATATCCTTTGGATTCATTCGATCAGTCATTTCCTGGAACCGATACGGAGTTTCGATTACTTGCTCTAGCGAACATGGGCACAATTCTAGCGCAATATACAAAAACTCTGTGTTTTGATACTTTGAGTAATATCGAATCACATTTGGATGGTCGTCACTTTCTTGCAAAGCATCCACCTCTTGAGACGCAATATCGCAAAACGACATCACCATTCTCTTAATAGCTGCAGGCCGACCTGCAAACTTTCCTTTAAAAACCACAGTGCCATGACTACCTAATCCAACCACGTCCTTGTCATTGAATTCTATATTGGCCATAGCCAACCCAGCACCAGATTCTTGGGGAGTATTATTGTTCATCGTACCGACTGTGGGTATGCTTGAGTTTTTGTTAAGCGCTTGGCCATCTTCTTGATTCATCTGTTCAGCTTTAGCGCTCGCACTCTTGTTTTTCTTCCCGCCTCGGCTACCTCTCTTTCGCTTCCGCTTTTCCGGTGACTTCACCTGCTGCTGTTGTTGTAATTCAGGTTCTACAATCGTAACATTTCTTTCATCAGTCATAACTTTCTCCTTATTCGTGACAATTTCGTTTGTATCATTGCTCTCATTAGTTGTTATAGTATCCTCCACCTCTACCACTTCTGTCGTTAACGGTTCGATCTTTGATTCTTCATTTCTCTTGTTGCTCATGCCATTATGTTCAACGATAGCACTCCGTTGCCTTGAATTCAGCAAAACAAGCAACTCTGTCAGTTGAGGGAGCCAACCAAACCTAGCAGCTGCTATCGTTGCAGCTGCGACTATCGCTAGGGTCATGAGATTTTCCACCAACCTGCTAATCAAATTCCACCACGGGGATATTTGAAAATCCTTCTTATGGAGATGCGGTGGCGGTCCTGCCAAAGGTAACGGCGATGGTTTCGATGCTTGATCTGGCCTTTGTTGGCCAAAATATTGATTGTCTCGATATTTATCAACCTGGTTCTGATTAGATCGATGATCTAGAGCAGAATCCGGCTGCGGATGGAAGCCAATCATTGAGGTGGGTGGAGCTTCGATTCCTAAAGGAGGTGCAGGACCAGAAATTCCTGGGACATACCCACCTGGAAGATTACCTTCAGAAGTAGAACTTCGCCAATCTGCCATATGCATTGGATGAACTCCGACCACGGATTGCCACATTTCTTCCTTCGTTTTATAATCTCGATTTCCATTGCACCACTTTGCCACCGGTGCACTTCCAATCAACGATGGGAAATAGGTTCCAGAAAGCGCAAACCATTGACCTTCTTTTGTTCGCTCAATGTAGGTGCCAGACGGATCCAAGTTTGGCCCGACAAACTGGCTCTGAGATGACGACGGGTAGTTCGGTTGAGGAAGTAGCATCAATGGCTCTGTTTGCGGCTTCGACGTTGATTTCAGCACGTCGAAAACAGTAACTACCATTGACGGAACACTTCCCACCCATCGTGCAGGCTTTTTTGTGCGCTTGTCCGTGGAAAGAGCCAGTATCGAGCTATTGTGGACAGGTGTCACATACAACGAATCCGGAGATGAAATATACTGCGTTGCCAGATCACCATCCATATTATTCGGGCCCCAGGTGGAATAAGTCACGTTCCATATTGTTTCGTTTTTACCGTGAATCTCCAGATGATAGTCTACTTTGGTTAGTACTTCAATATCCAAAGCTTCAACCTTCAGTTTTACTTACCAGTTCTTCCGATCATAAAAGTTCCACTCTCCTCACTGCCGTCATTCACATCAAAGTAGTCATCACTGTCGTCATAATCAAAATCCACGGCCTCCGACCCAAATGAAGGTCGCGCTTTACACTCAGCTTTACCTAGGCCGACTCTGTCGCCATAGATCTTTATTATAGCTCCAGTTGACGCGTTAATGGAGTACAAAGTCGTTTGTCTACTGCCTGTGTAAATTTTGTCATCTCCGTGAATGGCAAAAGGCGACTCCAACACGAGCTGTTTAATACTTACTGGGAGTCTGTGCAGCCCAGTGGACGGCATGAAATAATACAAAATACCATCTCCCAGAGGCTCAACAATCCATGTGATTTCACTTTCATCTTGAAGATTTTGGTTCTGTTTTAAAATCTCGGCAGATGAAACTGTGACTAATGGGCTCTCACCGGGTATAGACCATAATTCCATACCTGTCTGTCTATCTCTGGCATGCAAAGACCCATCAATGGTGCCCACTAGTAAAAAGTCCGCTAATTTCCAGTGATCGATTGTTCTAGAAGACGGTGGCTCAGCAGCGGACCAACCAGAACCGCCATCCACGATTAATGCATTGTTGCCTTCGCAATAACCGCTGCTACACGATTCAGATACAGACGCAGCAGTTGGCGAAGTCACGGGCTTTTTGCCAAACAGCCCCGCATTTACCTGTGAGATGACCAGGAGCCATAGTAATACCAATGTAGGACACAGACGCCATATGTTCATAGTGTTTTGGAGAATACAAGTGTGTACGCCAGCAGTTAAAATCCAGTCACCTCAACAGCCTCTTAATCTCATAGCCTTGACAGAAATAAAATAAAAAAAAAAATGCAGTGGTTGATGTTCTAATACTGGAGAAGTGAGTGGGAGTAACAGTCCTTGGAAGTAACTTTGAGCCGCTCGGAAGGATGCAACAGCTTCGACGGAAACTTCCACGGAATGATAATAACCGTTCACAAAAATAAATAAATTAGATATAATATAATCTATATTCATCGATGTCCTTGAATTTTATGGAGCATTTGATCTTTTCCCTGTGTAATTAATGTCATGTAATGCGCATAAAAGCAGGGCAGCACGGCCGAGGAAACCACAATATTCTGGCACCTTAAACGGAGTAATCGTACCCAGGGACTCTCTCTAAACCGGATGGACGTGTTCTATGGTATCCTATAGCATAGTAACCGATTCAATCCGTCCCAAAGCTTAATAAACTCTCTGTTCTTTGTTTTGATAAGAGCTTTCTAAATAAATAGCGTAAGCGAAAGCCCACCCTAAGACCCTGGTTCTGAATCACTACAATTGTCAGTTTGATAGCAAAAGAACGCCAACAATTGCCATGGTCGTTCGAGGGGGAACAGGATAAGCATGCATACGGCTATCGGTTCCACCTCCGCTTAGTCCCAATATATCTACCCTTACTAATGATTACCTCAAAGATATTAACAAGAGCAACCTACAAAACAATTGGCGCAAGGGAATTTTTAGCAAAGGTAATTTATTATTATTTTATACGCTTTTTGGAGAAAAGTTTTGAATATTAACAGGTGTAGGTTTCAACAATGAGTTATTCAGTAAGTATAGCGTCAGATTGGCATCTATCGGGGCCGCTGGACTAACTAAGAGCAAGGCAACATCGAACATTGAAAAAGGACACTTCAAAAGACAGGCGGTATGTTTGGGTCGTGTTCTTCTTGTTGCCTTTTGATATCTAATGATGTTTTAGTCTGCGTTCAGAGATGTAATCTCTCGTGAGCCGGGGGCGAAGTTCCCACCTGAGAAGAACCGGTATCATCTTTACGTTTCCTATGCCTGTCCATGGGCGCACCGTACATTGATTACCAGGAAGTTGAAGGGTTTGGAGGGCATCATTTCTGTCAACGTTGTGGATTGGTATTTGGACTCCAAGGGGTGGAGCTTCAGCACTCCAGAGGAAAAGCCCGGGACCACAATTGATGAGGTCAATGGTGCAAAGTATTTGTTGGACCTTTACAAAAAGGTGGACCCTGACTATAGCGCCCGAGCTACGGTCCCTACATTGTGGGATAAGAAAACGGGGACCATTGTCAGCAATGAGTCTTCAGAAATCATCCGCTTTTTGTACACTGAATTTGACGACCTGATTGATGCTGAATATCGAGGGGTGACATACTACCCTGAAGAGCTCCAGTCCCAAATTGACGAATTGAATGCCTGGACGTATGATGAAATCAATAATGGTGTTTATAAAACTGGATTTGCTCAAACGCAGGAGGCCTATGATGAAAATGTGAAGCGCGTATTCCATGGACTTGATAAGGTGGAAGCCTTGCTGGAAAAATCTAGTGGCCCCTACCTTTTGGGTACTACACTTACGGAGGTTGACATTCGTCTCTATCCAACCATTGTGCGATTTGATCCGGTTTATGTGCAGCATTTCAAGTGCAATATCCGTATGATCCGCGATGGCTACCCAAATATCCACAAATGGCTCAGAAACCTTTACTGGAACCACGCTGCGTTCAAAGACACAACCAATTTTGAGCACATTAAGTATCACTACACCAAGAGTCATTTGCAGTACAATCCATTTGGAATCACCCCTGCCGGACCTGTTCCCAATATTCTCCCATTGGAGTAGTTAGTACTGAATTCAAACTTTGTTTTTTCTAGTGGACACACATGTTAAGACCTGTGAGTATTTGCCTCATTCAGTAATAGCTCTGGATGTTCCGGATTAAATTTAGTTCGAGTAGTCAATAGGATAAAATACAAATAGGTATCTGTTACTTCAGCTTTTGGACCTGTTTCAATGCTCTATGCAGTTCGGGTGCCATTTCTGACGCCCCTAGATCCTCCGCAAGCTCATCTATCTCACTGTCTTTAAGAACAGTCTCATCTTTGCTCTCTTCATGCTCCAAATATAACTTATTAAGCCGAGGATTATCGCGCAGAGTCAGGTGGTTATCATCGACCAAGTACGAAAGATGTTTGGCTCCCTCCAGGGCTTTCCAATGAGACCAAGCTCGGAATAATAAGTAGAATCCTGGCAAATTAGGGATCACGGGTAGCGCAGCAATTGGCAAAGTTAAAGGAGCACCAATCGCACTAAGCCAAAAGTAACGATTGTGGTGGCCTTTGCCTTTTTCTGAAAGTTGCTTTAAGCGCCCCAGTGCCTCTGACGTGGATAGCATCTTTCCTGGGTATTCTACTGTTATGTTCTCAATGTCCAGTCTGCGCTTCTCGATCTCGTCCACAGTTACATGATGCTTTTCATCCGCCGTCCGACGTAAATGTGCGTTTTTGGCTGGTATTGTCTTCAAGCTCCACTCTTCATAACTAATCGTCTCCATGGCACTATTGGCCCATGACACAATCTTTCGCTTCCAGTTAACATCGGACTTTGTCCACGTACTCCATGTTTTGGCAGCTTTTTGTGCCAGACGATCGTCAATCCTTGGCTTGCTGCGAGCTAACGGCAAGCTCGTTCTTTGACAATACAGCATTGTCTCTTTCATAGACAATGGTACCAAGATGAACCTCATGATTCTAAAAGTTTGTGCTTATCTAAATCTGGTGAAGGCGGATGCACAAATCAAGTTTTCCAGCTGATGGCGCACGTCCCGGCTAACCTCCCACATGTTCGATTCCCGCCTCATGCGAATTTTCGGAAAATCACAACACCATTTGGCAACCATTTCTCAAGTCAGTATTTACGGTCTTCTTGTGCAATTCGGCCCAGCAGCTCAGGAGTCCCCGTTAATTGAGACTCTTTAACTAGTGCGCGGGGTTAAACCTATTTACAAATCCCACCCTCCACCATTATCGTGAAAATTGTCCAAATTACAAACTACCCAAGAAAATGAAGCTTAACACATTGACCCATTCTTTCCTTATTCAATGATAAAGGTTATAGGGCGGAATGCCTTCACAATGGCTGTTAGACCGAGCAGAATCGCCCGATCAAGCCATTGCCTGTACCGGTACCGGCGTGCCGACAAACCGAAGATTAATTGATGGGCATGTCGAAACAACTAAATACCAAGGCACTCTCAGGAACCAACCAGCACGATTTTAAGGAGTCTTGATCTGAACTGGAAGATTTGCTTGTATTTGTTTCTTATTTTTGCATAGGAGGGTCACGCCATAAGTTAGGTTTCTGACCGCTTGATACCGACGAAAATATCACCTCCCCCCTAAATCTAAATATACAGTGATCAGTTGAAATGTCTTCGGATGAAATATCCTTCCCCAGCCCGCGGAAGGCTAACGGTAACCAAAAGACCACAGGTAGGACTAGAACAAATAGTGATATGGGTGCCTCGTCGGTTTCGTTTTCTGGCTCCACGACTACCAACTTGATGCATTACAACTCGGTTGCGCAGCCTATGCCTGCGTGGATAATAGATGGCAGCAACAGCGGGAACCGGGCGCACTCTAGTCTTGGTATTGACCATCAACATTCCCAAACGACGTATTATGACGGCTCCAGGAGCAAGAGCCGTTGGAACGCATTTATAGACTCCACGACAAGGCCCGATGTGTATGAAAACGGCTCCGTGGATGAGAAGGCATTGCTAGATCAGGGCAACTACGACGGCTCCTGGTTGGGTATCACTGAGGACCCAAAACCGTCGTCTGGAAGAGGCTGTTTCCCGAAGAGAAAGGCCAGGCAATTACGAAACGACAAGAGCGAGCCTTACGCTCGGTCCTCTGCTAGATATTTTGTCTCCGAAGAATCCCGGGAGGTTTGGAAGCCACGGCTGAACTTTATCCTGCTCAATAACCCTTATGTGCCCTTAACCCTAAGAGCTATTATATTTATTCTATCGGTGGCCGCCCTCGGTTTGGCAGGCAATATCTACGTTCGATCGCAACAAGCACATCCCGCACCTCTAACACAACAACCATCAACTATCATGGCCATAGTGGTTCAATCAACGGCGTTGGTGTATTTGGTATACATCACATACGACGAGTATTCGGGGAAACCAATTGGTCTACGAGAACCAAAAGCGAAAATGCGGCTCATTATGCTGGATCTATTATTTATTATTTTTTCGTCCGCTAATTTGTCTCTCACTTTTAATACCCTCTTTGACGTTACATGGACCTGTCATGGACTGAATGACAGTGATGAATTCGAACAACTCGGTCTAACCGTCCCTTACAATTACGCAATCTGCTCCCGCCAACGTGGATTGGCCTCGTTTCTCTTCATGGTATTGGTCATGTGGGTTGCAACATTTACCATTAGTATATTCAGACTCGTTGAAAGAGTTTCTCAATGATGTACGTATGTTTCAATGCTATGTCGTATTATTACTTTTTTTTTTTTTTTCTATATTCCATTTTCACTTCTTCTTAGAAACTCTCCATCTCTCATAAACTAGCAAATCCATATATTAAAAAATCCGAATACGCAAACTGTAAGGATGGATGTGGTTTTGCCGTTGCTTGGTAGGGCAATCCAGACATCGAACGGTCCCAACATCGGGGTGTACACAACACGGCTCGTGTGAGGCCCACAACCCTACCGACTTGATTCACACTGCATTGTTTGTTCTTGGAGTAATTCAACATTACAACGGCAACGGCAAAATGGCGGTGAACAACAGAGCTCCTGCGATGCCACGTGCAGATGACGTTGAAGCGACGTATGTAGCTGTGGTTCCAACCGGCGATTGCAGTTTGAGGAAGGGCTAACTGGAAGACTAGGTGGAAGTATATTGAGGGGGGGATTGATCTCATTCTGGTCAAGGACCTGACAGAGGGAATAAGCAAGGAAACTGTAAGTGTTGTGTGATATAGTTTCTGTTCATCAAGCGCTAACAAGGTGTAGTATATGCATGTTTACACGTTAGTATCAAGCTCAGCGTTCAGCTAATGCGTAGATTGTTAACCGCTTTTTCTAGCGCTATCCACAACTTTTGTGTGTCCAACAATAGCAGTCTTCTGGGAAGATTTGGTTCGCAAGGTGGCTCAGGCACAGTAACTCGAGGTGCGCAACTGCTCGGTGCAGACATGTATAAGCGTTTAGACGAGTATCTTCAGGCACACTTAAACTACCTCAAGAACGACGCTCAGAATTACAACGATGAGGGCCTCATTCAATACTACAACCAGATCTGGGACAGATACACCACAGGTGCTAGATATCTTAACCACATATTTGACTACATAAATCGCCATTGGATTAAGCGAGAGCGTGAAGAGGGCCGTCGCGATATTCATGACGTCAACACGTTGTGTCTTGTTCGTTGGAAGAGTGAACTGTTTGACCCCATCCAGCATCGCATAGTGGACGCCATTTTGAAGCAAATCGAAAAACAACGGAACGGTGAAGCCATCACTTCCGTCAACATCAAACAAGCCCTTCAATCCTTTGTCTCGCTAGGTCTGGATGAAAACAACACCAAAAAGACTTCCCTGGCCGTTTACAAACAGTTCTTCGAACAGCGATTTCTTGACGCCACCAGGGACTACTACACAAATGAATCAGAGTTCTTCTTGGCTAACCACAGTGTTATCGAATACATCAAAAAGGCATCTCAAAGAATCCAGGAAGAAAATGGCAGAATCCAAATGCTTTTGCATCCCTCAACTGAAACTACACTCATGCCGATTTGTGATGAGGTTTTGATTTCAAACCATGCTCAAATCATTCAAAATGAATTCTACACTCTGCTGTCTGAAGATAGACGGGATGATTTTCATCAACTATACAAACTGCTCTCCCGTGTGGAAGGTTTGCTGGCACCTGTCCAAACAACTTTTCAGGATTACGTCAAGAAACAAGGCTTGGCTGCCGTGGAGAAACTGGCCAAGGAAGTGGAAAAACCGGATGCGAAGGCGTATGTGGATACCTTGTTGACTGTTCAGTCTAAGTATGCAGAAATTGTCCGCACTGCCTTTGAATCCAACTCTGAACTAGTCAAATCCCTTGACACCGGGTGCAATGTCTTCATTAATTCCAACGTTATTGCTACTCCACCGAATGCACCAAAAGGAGTTGAATCCAAGACACCAGAATTGTTGGCCAGGTACTCTGACCAATTACTTAAGAAGTCGTCCAAGACTGCAGAAGAAACTGATGTAGATACCGCCCTTAACGGTATCATGACTTTATTCCAGTATGTGGACGCCAAAGATTCGTTTGAAAAATTCTACAAGCGACTTCTTTCTAGGCGACTTGTCAACAACTCTTCTGCATCTGAAGATGCAGAAACCAACATGGTGGCCAAACTCAAGGAAGTCTGTGGCTACGATTACACAAATAAGCTTCAAAAGATGTTCCAGGATATGACCACATCCAGTGAAATGATCAGCGAGTTTAAGGCAAACCTCTCCAAGGATGAATATCCTATAGATTTCAACGCCTGTATCTTGGCCGAGAACTACTGGCCATTGCCTCAATTAAAGTGGTCGTATACCATGCCAAAAGAGTTGCATCCAATCCATGAGCGATTCCAAGGCTTTTATAACAACAAGCACACCGGTCGTCGTTTGAAATGGCTTTGGAACTTTTCCAAAGGTGAACTGAAGGCGAACTTTGTCAAGGGTAATAAAGTCGGATACACTTTCACTGTATCTGCTTACCAGCTTTCCATCTTGCTCCCCTTTAATGAACAGGATACGTACACTTGGGGGCAACTCCAGGAAATCACCCAACTCCCTGATGATATCTTATCAAACTCTCTAGTATTTATTCTCAAAGCAAAGCTACTGCTCAAGGAGCCAGCTGATGCGAGAACCGAAGACAAGGATACAAAGTTTACCTTGAACTTTGATTTTAAGAATAAGAAGGTTAGAATAAATCTCAACCTTCCAATGAAAACTGAGCAAAAACAAGAGGTTGACCAGACTCACAAATCTATTGAAGAGGATAGAAAGTTCTTCCTCCAGGCTGTTATTGTTAGAATCATGAAGGCGAGAAAGGAACTTAAGCATGTCTCTCTTGTCCAGGAAACCATTGAACAATCTCGCAAACGGTTCCAGCCCAAAGTTCCAGAAATCAAGAAGAGCATTGATGCTCTCGTTGACAAAGAATATCTTGAAAGACTAGAAGATAATAAGTACAGGTATCTTGCTTAGCCGTCCCCAATATAATAACTTCACCAAATCAATAGAATATATATGATATATGCGTGTGAGTGAAACCTTTCTTTTTCCTCCATTAGTGTGTTTATGCTGCACTATTCATGTCAGTGTATTTATATACAAATGGTAAATTAAATTAAATCAATGAGAGTACTTCACTCAATTACACAATATGCTGGAAAAACAAAGTAAAATATACCAGTCGAAGGCTAGTTGGTGATGGAAATGTCCTCAAAGCTGTTGTCAGCCAGTCTTCCAATCTCAATCTTTAAAGCACTAACCCATCTATCACGTTCATGGCGGGAACGGCACATGAACACCATCCCCGTGCCATGGACACCCAACCGGTTCACCATTTTAAGACTATTGTTAACATCCTTTCGTTTATTTTTCCCCGATCGTATACTGATCAACCGTTTCTTTGCAAACCATAATACAAAACATCTGTACTGCTCCTCTTCAGCTGACTTCCAACCATCTGCATATACTCGTGGAAGAGCGTGTCTACCCGGGTTTTCTTTATCAAACCATTTATCTCGGTCAAGGAGATCCATAGATGTCAGAGGACCAGAGTAAACATAGCAATCTCGAAGGTTAAGTGTTTGAACTTTGTCATATGAAAGTTTTGGTCTTGCAACTCCAGAAGAATCTCTGTCATATGGTTTATGTAAAAATAAATCCCCATAGCACAAAACACAGTAATACTTGCTAAACGTAGCAAATTTTGAGGGCTTTTGATAAAGTATACCTTTCATGTGAATGGGCCTACTCCAAGACACTCCACTGATTGTATACGTCATTGGATCAGCAACAGCCCTGTCAGTCTCCCATTTAGGTGCTGCTTCGCTTACGAAAGCATCCATGTCTTCGTCGATTTGCAAAGTATCTAAATTCTCTTGTCGAAGTTGGTGAGTTCTATCAATATCTTCTCTTGACTTTCGTTTCCAATAGCGAACAAGCTCAGAAATACTCTTTACCCACTTATCCCTTGTGAATCGGTTGTGGGCTTCTAGTCGAAGTATTGCTCCAGATTCCAGAGAAATCTCAAACTCAGTTCCAAAGAATATATCTATTTTTCAGTTAGTGTGTTTCTTAAAAATTGTGCCCGGAGTGTCACTACTCCATGAATATGTATATGTCAAGACACATAGAAGGAAGGTGAGCGTTAAATGTACTAAAACTTACCATCTGGATCAAAACTGTCTTCATCCGTGTCATTCCACTCAGTATCATTACCAGAACTTTCTTGTAGGTCACTGTCACCTGGGCTCACAGCACGCACCGCTCTAACTTCACGCAAGTCTATAAACCCGTCTGACCTCGCTATACACATAACTCTCCGTTGAATTTCAAACAGCGCGGCTTTATCGTAAGCATCGAATTCTTCTGGTGAAATATTGTCAGTCAGCCATTCTGGCCTACCAGTAGCTGGATTTACACCAAATGGATTTATATCATACACAGTGGGTAGATCTTCCCATCGCTCTTCAACGTCCTCCGTGTCTCTTGTATAGACATCTGGGTAGGGGGGGATTGCCCTTTTTGCCTTACAATAGTATAGAAGATTGTCATGGGTGTGCAGATATGTTTTCCGGAAAAAAAGTTTATTGGCTTTTGCCTCGCCCGACCAGGAACTGTGTCGAATCAAGAATCCTTCAACTGGGCAAGGTTCTTCCATTTCCTTTCCATCTTCGAATATAACTGGTCGGGAATATGCAGATTTAGGACGTAATTCTAGATCATGCGTTCTTGCCATGGCCCAGCTCGACTGAAATTGAGACTCCTTTGCATCGAAAACCCACTCCAATCTGTCATATCTCTTCCATGCTAGCCCAAGCTTGGCTTGACCTAGCCAGTCACGATCAACGATTTCCTTTAGACTTTCAACGCCAGAGATCGACTCAATCGCTTTTTCTAGAAGCATTGCCACTGGTCGGCTAGGCGTAGATTTGTATGAGACAACATCAGAATACTGGACGTTCTCAGGTGGGTCTTCACGCAGAAGCTTGCGAACTTCTCTAATTGATAGGTTCACATCGGCGGTCACCCCCAAATCAGGTATTTTGAGGTGCACATTGTTCTCCCGTCTTGTGCCAATCACACCAGCCAGAAATGCTAGCCAGTCTAAAGCTGAATACGTTGACCTGGTTTGGAATAAATAAATGTACGTCCCCTTATCGCTTGATTTCCAAAGGGCCAAAGATTTGTCGAGCGATGAATATAAATTAACTTGGAAATCAGGGTCAAGCATCACATCTAACTTGGACTTTGCTTTGTGATTGCGGTCTTCTATTTTTGCAATATTACGAGTGGTGTAAAATTGCAAGCAAATAGGGCTCGATTCTTTTCCAGTGGCTCGCGCAACGACAATATACTCCTTCCATCGCTCCAACATCCGAGCATTCACAGGTTCCATCTCATTGAAGTCAGACGAAAGATACGACGTTGGTGCTACCTTTACCGCTACCAACATTTTATCTATACGCACAAGCTCGCCCAGTTTCTTACGTCTGAGTATTTTCCTAGCCGAAACATTGATCAATTTGGTGCCCCGATGTTTTAACCTTCGACCTCCATGGGTCACTTTTGAAGCACTTTTTTTTGCACCCCATTTTGCAGCCCCAGCAGTAGAGCCGACAGCCTGTCCGACACTGGAGGTAATGCGTCTTCCATATTCTAATCCGCTCTCTGTATTAATTCGAACCACCTTTTTACCCTTATCTTCAATATCCAAAAGGGAATTTAGATAATCTTTTGCTGTTGATGTTCTGGAAACTGGCGCATTCTCCGAAAAAGTAGATGTTGACACCGCTAGACCTGACTTGGACGGCTTTGGCGTAATGGTAGCCGTACTCTCATCAGGCGATGTCTGTGTCTCATGGCGTTCGCTGTGAACCGGAGATAGCTCATCTGGGCCCTTGGGTGTTCGGGCGCCTTCTGTCTCGTCCTTGTCTTCGTCATCGCTGGTACTAAAGTACGCGGCTGGGGACTCCTCTCCATCTTCGTAGACATTTTCAGCAGAGGAATTGAAAGATTGGTGCGCTGTAACGTAGGAAGAATACGAAACAGAAGACCCTACTGGAGTTTCCACTAAAGGGGGTCTAGCGCTACTTGGAATTGAAGTGCTTTGGGCGTTGTTGAATTGCGATTCATTTTCCACTTCCTCGTCCTCCTCTGTTACATTATGCAGCAAATATCTGTTTGAGCTTGATTGCGAAATCATAGTCTCGGAGCCTATAACCCCATTTGATTGATGCAGTTCTTCATTCCCCGACCCTGTTACTTCTATGTCTCTGTCCTCTTCAGTCTCCCCTTCGCCGTAATCCTCTCCTTCATCTTGTTCCCATTCCTCGACATTGCCTGTAGTGCTGCTGACATTGGTATTGGTCGGAGAAAGATCTAGGTTGTTAAGCATTTCAGTGTTTAGCTGTTGGATACTATCCTGAGAACGATTAGATCGGCTGAATCTGCGCAATGCGTTAGACATATGCGGGAGAGCCTGTCGCATCTGCAAGTACTTTTTACTCCCCCAGTTGTCCTTATTTTTTCGTATCCAGTCAACGGGAATTGGTCCAATAATTGTGACTCTTGAGTCTTTGTCGACCTGTTCCGGAGTTGAGTTATACAGTCGTAATGCTGTATAGGAACCCCTGGGAATTTCAGGATCCCTTCGTACTTCGCCATCAGTCTCTGTCTCGCTCATTCCTCATCGGCTGCACTGAGTTTGACTATGCTTCAACTATTAGGGCTATATCGAGATGTTTGTTGATAATCAAAGCAGCAATCAGTAACCAGCCACTTGTTTCACAAAACAAACCAAATATATCACCGTTGCTCTAGCGGCAGTGAATCACAAACAAAAATCACTACAATTTCAAAAGAGGCACAGATATTTTCCACACGACAACTCGTTTCGCGGGGATCCAGTGTTCTCTTAATCTAATTTGCTCGAAAAGCAGCACACCTGCTTATGGACCGCATATGTGCGGCTGAACCCTGACCCTGACATTAGCTGATCCGGATATGGAAGGCAGTCTTCGATCGATAGATCAAGTCCAATGGATTGGCATTGGCCGAGTGTCATTCGAACTGTCTCTCTGGCAAGTCGGCCTCTACGTCCAAGTAAGCGTAAAATATTTGGTATCTCTTGACAGGCTAACAGTCTAGCGTAGTTGTCTCTACTAAGAGGTATATTGTGTGGCCAGAATGTACTGTTGCCGCTCTGCACTTATTCAATCAACTAAAGTGCGTGCTACTTGTGCTACAAGACGATAGCAGAATACGAAGTTAAGTTTTAGCTATGGATGGATATGAGGAAAGTGAACAACGGACGTGTCAAAATGATCAAGCTTAAATCTACAATGAGTTATCTATTTTGAGCAGCTTAGATAGCGTCGGTGAGAAGCTTGTTGAGCTTAGCAATCTTGTTGGAGACGGAAAGGTCGACAGTTCTGTCGCCAACTTCCACAATCAAACCCCCGAGAACATCTGGGTTGACCTTATTTGTGAGCTTGAGCTTCTGGCCCTGTCCAACAAACTCGGACTTGGAAATGGCGCCTTCGAGACGAGAAAGGGTCTTCTTGTCGAGGGCGTCAGCGGAGGTGACAGTGGCCTCAACCAAACCATGATGCGCATTGGAGAGAGTCTCGAACTGCTTGATGATACTGCTAATCAAGCCGAGTCTGTTGTTCTCGGCCAAAACATTAAGGAAGTTGCTGGTGGTTTGGTCGACTTTAGCGGATTCACTGATAGTTTTGACGAGCTGCTTCTTATCCTCGGTGGACAACGATGGGTTCTCAACAACAGTGCTCAGTTTCTGGTCCTTCTCGATCAAGTTCTTAAGTGAAGCAAGCGACTTTTCAGTGGTTTCGATGCCAGAGTTCTTGACAGAAGCAGTGTAAAGAGCACTGGCATAAGAACCGTCCAAGCCGAATAACTGGACAGGCGGCTTAACACTGTTGGAAGCGGCGCTGGCAAATCCACGGACGGTCTGGCGAAGAGCAGTGGTTCTCAAAAACATTACGTGTCCTCGTAGTTGATATGGAAGGGGAAAAATTGTGTTTTGTGCTGGGATACTACGAAGGTGTTTCGTCGAGCTTCCTGCCAACCACCGGTGTTGGGAGTTCCTGTCCAATCACATTTCTTAATACTAGGGCAGGGAGTTTTTTCCTCTTTTTGTCATGTCTTCCGGGACGGCAAAATTTCAATCATTTTATTTATCATGAGATTCATATATCACAAAGAAGTCCGGTACTCAATTGTTTGAATTAAACGTATGCATTCGCTAAGCGAGCTATGAGAAGTTACCTTAGTCACTGTAAAGCAAACGGAAATTGCATTGGTGCTCTCTGAACCTTTCCGAAGAGTCCGACTCAATGCTTTATAACGTAGAGGACATTCATCAATGAATTTTAAAATACAGCTCTGGAGCATTGATTAGAAGTTGGTTTTACGGTTGACGTTTGATCTAGCTGAAGAACCAAGGCCGTTTTTATTCTTTTCGCGAAAAGCTTCGGCAACATCTGACCTCAATAAAATTATACTGCTCAGTTATTAAACCGTTGAAAGAATTGAACTTGACTATATAATCTGGATTACTTATAAACCGGACGGCTATTAGAAATTGTAATCACATTTCAGTCAAAGATAAGTGAAGATTGAAGTTTTACGGAGTTAGCCGGACTTAGCTCCGTTGGGAGAATGTCGAGGTGCACTGGGAATTTTTCACTCCAAGGACTACCCACCAGATTAAAGGAGAAGATGAGTCTTCTAGCGACCCTAAGGACACTGTCGCTTCGGGGCGGTGTCGGTAGACAGGGCCTTCGGGCGCTGTACTCTACCAGTAGTCCTCCTGATGGTGAGCCACAACCGAAGGCTCGAACTGGCCGCAAAGAAGTGGCTCCAGAAGTAATTGAAAACACCAAAAAACTACAGCGAGAGATTGAAAACATGGATCTAGTTCCGTTAGGACAGCAGTCCAACTTGAACGAGCTAGAAAAGCAGGATAATGAGATGAAGCGACAGTTGAAGCTCTATAAAGAAATTGTCCAAATGAAAAAACTAAAGCCTATCTCTCCCTCTATGCGATGGTGGAGACGACCAATATATCCATATTTGCACAAGGGGGGTCCTGTGCGAGAACTTACGATCCCTAAAAAGAAACGGGGTGGCCGAAACCACCATGGAAGGATCACTGTAAGACATCAGGGCGGTGGGCACAAACGAAGAATCAGAATCGTTGATTTCTACAGATTTGATCAGGGCGAGCAGCGTGTCGTCCGCATTGAATATGACCCCAATCGTAGTGCTCACATTGCACTGCTGGAAAACAAGACCACAGGCGGGTTGTCCTATATCCCAGCATGTGTTGGTATGCGAGAGGGTGATGTTGTGGAATCATTCCGCTCGGGCATCCCACAGAGAATTATGGATAAAATGGGTGGTCAAACTGACCCATCCATTCTCGCTGCTCACACTGCGAGGAAAGGTAACTGCCTTCCGATGAGCATGATTCCATTGGGCACAGTAATTCACAACATTGGTATCACGAAGGTCGGACCTGCAAAGTTTTGTCGAGCTGCGGGTACGTATGGTCGATTATACGAAAAGCTTCCAGAAAAACAGAAAGCAGTCGTTCGCCTGCGTTCAGGGGAATACCGTTATGTCGCTCTAGAGGCTTGTGCAACCATCGGTGTTGCTTCAAATCCTGCACATCAACATCAATCTCTGGGTAAGGCCGGAAGAGCAAGAAACCTTGGTATTCGACCCACTGTGCGAGGTTTAGCTATGAATAACGTCGACCATCCCCATGGTGGTGGTAGAGGCAAGAGCAAAGGTAATAAACACTCCCAATCTCCATGGGGCGTTCTTGCCAAAGGCGGTTACAAGACTAGACGTGGTAAGAATGTCAATCGCATGTTGGTGAAGGATCGTCCTAGAGGAAAAGAAAAGAGATAAATGCTCTCCTTGTATATAGTTTTACATAACACGGCCAGTTAATGGTATATTTTTACACTGTGCTTTTTACAATGTACGACCCGGGAGATTATGCATACTCCAACTATCTTTCATGAGCCTACTTGCCTTGTACAAACTGAATACTTTATTATTAATAAATTACATTAAGAAGATTTATCTTCAGACGGTCTCGCCTGTGCAACCTTAGCTTCTGAAAGGCCCTTGGGAGGGGCAACAGCACCTGATAGCGCATCATCTGTTCCCACAGGGAATTTCCCATCAGTATTTTCCATTAAAAATTGATACCATTCACCGAAACTAAGCGAGTTGGGGACAGCTGACGTTCCTGCGTCACTTGTCGTTCCCGCTGGTGACAGACTTAACCCCAGGGTAGCTGCTGCTGTATTGGGTGATTGGTCTGGAACTGTAGATGTAGTTCCATTGTTGCTGGACGGTCCAGCAGTGGGACCATCCTTGTTGCTATTAGGGGTAGTTGAATTTGAGGATAAGCCATTCAAATACAGGCCATCTTGTACTTCGGGGAAAAGCTGTGATGGTTGAAAATTTTCACAGAAGCCTTTCTGGGTGCCCGGAGAAGAATTGGTAACAAAATAGAACTCTGGAGACGGTCCCCCTAAGTTCTGCGCAGCGGAATGTTGTCTCTGAGCCGCCGGCTCGTTTGGAGAACCCTGTGGTTGCGGTGAATCCGGCGCAGGGAATGGTGGGAATGCTGGGGGTGGAGGTGGCGGCGCTGACGACTTGCTGGTGGAGTTTGGATCAACTGTAGAATTTAGGTTACTGTTCGGTGGAGCAGCCTTCGCTCGTTTTGCTGGGTTATCGTTTTCATCGTCATAGTTTCCAAACCTGCGCTTTAACTCGCTATCAGACATGCCAGCTGCAGCTGAATTTGTGGATGCCGAGAATTCTTTCGCTGCGGAAACAATTTTTTCTTTAATCTTCGGATTCTCCTTGATTTGGCGAAATAGCCTACTAATCTTTCGTGCAACAATCCACGTCTTACCGACCTCATCGATGTATGAGACGCACTGCTGAATTGCTTTACGTGCCCTTTCTGCTGCAGTCTTTGATCGCGACTCTGTTTGGTAGAGAAGAATAATCATTGCAGAAAACAGGGTGTAGACAATAAACGCTGGACAATCCTTCAATTCATCAAACTTGCGCAAGTTTTCAGCGATCATACATATCATGTGCGCCGCCTGGAATGCAATTCCCCATGACGGATAGTCTTTAGATGTCGAGATCTTTTCCCCGTGGTCCCGGGAAGTCACATTGGATCTGTGCACCAAGCAGAGAGTGGTGTAATAAGTACAGTGCAATAGGGCTTTGAGAAAGTCGTGATTGCGTATGTCGCCAACAGAATATTTCAACTCTTCTGGAAGATTTTTCATCCATGACGCCATGGCCATGTCACAATAGCTTATACTTGGTCGCTTGTTCTGACGGCGCGACTTTTCAGCACCAATGGAAAACTGTTGCTCCAGAACGTACCCGATGATTTCACATAGTTTGACCGAATGAATGAAGTACAGGGCATTCACCCGGTTCATTGGATACATGGATGGTTTTCCTGGCTCGTCTTCATCCAAATCTTCCTCAGTTAGCATGGGGACATCTGAATCGTCCAGGTTGATCATCAAAGGTCTACCTAAAGCCACGGCCACTTGACGGTCTCGCACAAACAGCGACCACCAAATTCTTTTCCACATCTTTCGATCGGTTACTGACATGTTTGAATGCTCAACACTGCGGTGAAGTCCGAAGCCCTGCGCGATGCAAATGGAGACACCCGTCCAGTAATACACGTTCTTCGTGATTTCCTCTGGGTTCTCCCACCACCATCCCATTAACAAAGTACTCTGAACTAATGAAATTCGATCCAGTTCATAATTCGCATCGTACAAAGCTTTTGCCCGCTTGTAGAAGGTGAGACTAGCCAATTCTGAGGAACCAGAAGCATCTTTCAACCCTGGGTTCTGACAGACTCTTGATCCGCACAACAAAACCGCTTGCAGCAGCAATAATGAAGGCGGATTCGTGGGATCGTTGTATTGCCTCATAAATTGCGTCCTGTTAACTATGGGGATAATTGGATGAACCTTCTCGAAATAGCTTTCGACAATGTCATCACACAGCTCCCTAGACGGCAACAGGAAAGCTCCCCTTATTTTAAGAATGTCAACTTCCTCCTTGTCCATCTCCCCAAGGCGCGATTTCCCGCTATTCCCAGTGGGGAGGGAGTAATGATAGGGCTCATTCTCATTCTGAACGAGCAGGTTAAAGTTGCTAGACGACCCTAAATAGGCCACTCGCCCTGGACCCTGTACTTTCGAGTCAAAAAGGTGAAACCATGAATCGCTGGATGAATACTCATTATTGGGCTTCTCTGGGAGGCCAGGGTGTGTGGATGTTCTTCTTTCTGGCTTTGTCTCTGTGCTATTTTTCGTCTCCTCGCCTTTTTCAGTGTCTTCCTTTTTCACCTCGTCCTTGTTTCTGGTATCTTGCTGTTTTTGTCTACATTTAACTGTTAATGTCTGACTTAATCATGAACCACAGAGCCAAAAGAACGCAGGAGCGACAATCTAAAGCTGTTGCCTCCATCCCTGTGATAGAACTTAACAAGCATTGTGATGAGAATTCCAAAAAGCAGAGCCATACTTTCTTCTCTCCTCACCAACACTCAGACAAACTGGTAACTATGACTCTTGCGTACCTGTTTCTCCGTTGCTTTTTCCAAACAAGCAGCGTTGCGCAAGGCCGGCCGATAACAGATAAGCACATTGTCGGATAACAACCCCTTGCTCAGAACCATTGCATCCTCACTTAAGGCCCAAAAAATTACCATTCCCAGCCTATACTTACTTTCCGGATTTGCGGTGTTTAACCTCAGGTATACGACATTCGCAGCCGAACGCAGCACAATTCTACGTTTTCGCCGTCAGCCTACTCAATGCAATTCCACAGAATCTGATATACTTACTGTGCACGGCATATGGCTCGTCACGTCACAGCGAACCTTCCTTGCATGACATCTAGAGTCTCCATCAGCACCACCCTTTGTCTCCGCCTTCTACACCCAACTTACACCTCGCACGCTCTAGAGGCCCGCGACTTTGCCCGTCTAAAACTCCCCTTCAAAATAGTAGAGTTGGTGGACGAGCCTGACTCCTTTTCGCCGCTGCCACTCATTCCCGAAACTTCAGTCTGATATAGTACCGTTGACTCGGTGGGTTACTGTCCTGGTGCCGAGGTTCCAAGTTTGCCCCTATAACCTCCCTCCGATGCGCGAGGCGCGCGCGAGATTCTCCTCCCACGGGATGACCCGTGTTCCTGAGTACTCCTCCAAGCCTTGCCATGAGGGCCTTGATTGCCGTCATCTGTAGAGTGATGTGGCGGCGTAGGCATAGAGAGCCAATTTCTTGTTGAATTCCTTGTCCAGATACGCCAATTCTATCTGTAACATTATATCGTAATTAGATCCTGCGAGGGCTAGGGTCCATCTTTTATGTCGATCTCGGCCTTGTTGGTGGATACCAAACCATGTTCAGCCGTGCTATGGCAGTGGATTGCCATGGTCTCTCAATCCTAATAAATTGTTCGACGAGCCAATTGGCTGCTTTGGAACGTTTTTTTCTCATGATCAAAAATGTCGGTTGCTTGCACGGAGAGTAGCTTGTGGAGGAATTAGAAATCCCTGAATTAGATATCTTTTGATTTCTGATCATAATGTATCACGAAAGTCCTCACACGACCCACCCGCAACCACTTTTGCTCACGTCTTATTGTGCATCTCTCCCTGAAGAAGACAGTCGAGACTTTCCCCAGTTGTTGCCCTGTGCCAGTTGCTTGTCCGGGTTAGGGTTTGGGTCTGTTGGGCTGGAATAAACCCATAGGGGAGGGGGAACCTTTAAGATAAGCTCGCGAGATGACGGGGATGCCACGATGGGTAGGCCTGGTCAGCGGTGGTGTGGTTTGTATGTTTTGTGCATATTGGGGACTTATTAAGGAGAAAAGGAAGACAGGAGCTCCTAGAACTAAGAATGGGGTTGAGGAGCTAATTGGAGAAACTGGCATGGTCAGGATCAGATCTCTTAGTGAGGCCACTGGGTGTGAGATTCTAGGCAAGCTTGAAATGCAAAACCCTGGAGGCAGCGCAAAGGATAGGGTGGCTAAGGCAATAATTGAGACTGCCGAGAACGAGGGGCTGATCCGGCCGCATGTTGGAGACGTAGTCTTTGAAGGTACGAGCGGCTCTACGGGAATTTCATTGGCAATGCTGTGTCGAGCCAAGGGCTATATGGCTCATATAGTTTTACCTGATGATACTTCGCAAGAGAAGGTAGATTTGTTGATGAAGCTAGGGGCAATTGTTCACAAGGTGCGCCCGGTTGGAATTGCCGATAAGGACCATTACGTCAATTATGCCCGTCGAGCAGCCGACGCGATTAACAACGATGCGAACGACCCTCGTCGGGCTCTGTTTGCCAATCAGTTTGAAAACGAAGCAAACTGGAAAACCCATTTTGAACACACAGGTCCGGAAATATACGACCAATGTGACGGTAAACTGGATGTGTTTATAACTGGTGCGGGGACGGGTGGTACAATCTCCGGAGTATCTGCGTTCTTAAAGGGTAAGGGAGTGCCTGTGACGGTGGTGCTAGCTGATCCTCCTGGAAGCGGGTTGTATAATAAGGTAAAATACGGCGTCATGTTCGACATTAAGGAAAGAGAGGGGACCAGACGCCGACACCAAGTGGACACTTTGGTCGAAGGAATTGGTGTCAACAGAGTGACGCGGAATTTTCAAGTCGGACAGCACCTAGTTGATGATGCTGTTCGGGTGGAAGACCAGGATTCATTGAAGATGGCAAAATTTCTTGTTGATCATGACGGACTATTTGTGGGCAGCTCTTCTGCATTGAACTGTGTGGCGGCTTACAGATACGCAAAGCTGCTTGGCCCAGGACATAAAATTGTGACAATAATATGCGACTCTGGTTCGCGGCATCTTTCAAAGTTTTGGAAAGAGGCTGATCAATTCCAGGGTATAGAGCTATCAAGTATATCTGTTTAACCAGTCGCTCTGGCGTTGGAACCGAGTCCTTTCGTTGTACACAAAAAAAAAAAAAAAGACTAACGGGAAAGCTACGTGATGTAGCCATGACTACTTAGTTGGAAACTTTTTCAGAACTTCACCTACTAGTGACTGTACTAATTGATCAACGGAGTTTCCAATTGTTCGTTAGAAGATGTAGAAATTGGAGAGATAAACAGCGTTGTAGATATCGTAGCGCTGTGCCAGCCATGCGTCTAATAGCTATCCTCAATTAGTCAACGGGCTCTTTTCAAACCTACCAAGATATAACGACTGTGATAGGCCATGATTCGACCTAGAGACTCGAGGCTTAATTCTTCCGGCAAGCGGTTGCGAATTCACGAAAAATTGACCTTATCTGATGTTCGCTGGAGAGGAGTTCTGAACACCCCTCTCCATCCGAGTCATTACATATAGGAATCCGTGGAATTACTATCGGGTCCGGCCTCTTGACAAGTTTTATTTTTTCCGGAGCAGCAGTAGGCTCAAACAGTTTTGTATTCACAACCGAAGCCGATACAGCTGAAAATTTTGATTTGGTTGACCGAACTTTGTTTATCATTGGATTTATGTTTTTAACAGGAGACCTGTATTCTCCGCATTCCTTACCACTTCGTCTTTTACTTGGTGTCACCGGTGTCATCTCAGGGCCCCCTGAGACCAACGTCCTTTGGCCATTGGGTGATTTCGGTAAACCAATGACGTTGAACCTGTCTATCCTCATGACCAGTGAATTACAGCTCGCTTTTGGCTGTGGAACGGCCATACATTCTAATTCCGCCGCTGAGCTGCTTCTCCAACAATGCTTCAACTCGTCAACCGTCTCATTTGAGACTGTGTAGCACGCTCCAGCAATTGCCTGGATCTCGAATGCACCCCACCCCTGATAATTCCGTAGCTTACCACCAGACAACAGACAATACACTTTCATTTGATAATAATGGTCCTCTACCCTGCCTAGAACCCACAGCTTTCTACTCTTAACCGATTTATTCACCGACGGATATTCCAGCGGCTCATACACCTCAGTCAGTCGGATCCGTATCCGCTTGGGCCGAGAGAATAAGCAGTATCCCTTCTCCATCATTACATCATATTTGACCAATTCAGCTGTTATGCTCCCCCGCTCATCTCCATTTTGTTCAATCATACGAAATCCAAAAACACCGATTATTGGTTTTATTAGGAGTGCCCCCTTTATGGCTCCTAGTGTTGGTTGGCCGTCGTGTAAACGGTGCCTCCAGCACACCTGAACCTCCTTTATATACTCACAAAATGCTCTGTGGTCGCTTATCGTGGATGGGCTTTCACCCAAATATTGGTTCGGGTTAGGGTTGTACTAATTTCGATCCGTTTTACACTCCCCAAAAGCCCCGTCGGCAGCGATTGCAAGGCGAAAGATATGTATAGAGAGCGTTCATATCGCCAGAATGGTAAGTGTTATTGTGTATAACTAATATTCTATTGAATTGTGCTAATTTATATTATAGGGCGGCATGATGGCACATCTCTGGGGTCAAGAGGAAGAGGTGGCACTAATAACAATTTCCCGAATCAACCACCGCCTACCGCCCCGAGAGCATTCACGTCCACAGCGAGTAGCAGCGGAAATTCAGCTCCTACAGTTACCGGAGGAAACAATTCAGCTCATGATTTAATGTATCCCATGAGTGCGAACGAGCAGTTACGGACAATCTTCATTGGAAATATTCCAGAAGGAGTTCCAGAGACGCTGATTCAGACTGCTTTGAAGCATATCCCTGGTTTGGAGAAATGGCTTCCATTGAGGTCACCAAATAGCTCGAGTGCCAAATGTGGCTTTGCACGATACTCCTCTGCTGGCTCTGTTAGAGCGGCTTTAGAGGTTATTCCGAAAGTACAGGTGATTGGGGACGACAAGGAAACAGTGAACCTAATTGCTACTTCGGAGAATAATACCATCAAATGGCTGGAGGGAAGTAGCGAACAGTGTCCATTAACGAATGAGGATCTGGAGAAACAGATGAATGCGACTTTGGCCATATGGAAGGGGGGCGTGAAGACGAAAGAGAATACTGAACCTGAAGAATCTGTCGAAGAATTGTATCATAAATCGCTTACAGATGGTAGTATGGATGAGCTCAGCGAAATTCCACAAGATGAACGCGAAACAATTATGGAGGAGATCAAAGAATTCCGCAAACTTTCCTTGAAGATTGAGAAGCAGAAAAGCTCTGCAGAGCAGGAATACGAAAAGGAAAGGCAGCGGCGAATTGCCCAAGTCTCTGCACAGGCCCTAAGCGGGAAGAGATATAATAGTGCGGGGACCGATATTCCATCTGTTCGGAATGTGATTGATGAAAAACCTGATGAAGCAAGTGAAGACGAAGGAAGCGACAGCGACCTGGAAGAGCGAAGTGAACATCGAAGGAAGGAGCGGTTAGATCGCAGGTTTGCCGAGCGAGAGAGACGCTGGAGAGCTCGAGAGCAAACTCGTGCGTCCGCTCTTGAAAGAGAGAGGGCCAGAGATGAGGCAATGGATTCGCGCCTACAAAAGGACCGTGAGATTGCCTTACGTAAATATGCGGGCATCCGAGACGACTCTGAATATGCCTCAAAGTCAATGATGTATTATTATGATCATGCTGCCTGGGTGAAGGAGCGGCTGGCTTTTCGCAGCAGAGAGATTGAGGAAGATAATCGTGATTCTCAGCTGGAAGAGAAAGAAAGCAAGCACCAATCTACTGTCCTGTCATCTGGTGCGGGCACAAAGTTTTCCCTCACCCTGTCAAAAAAGCACCATGGCCAACAACCGGAGCAAGAATCATCAAGAGACTCTCAAGTCAAACCATTGCCATCCGTTGCCAATCCCTCTGGTATGTTTGCTGAGGAAGATGAAGAACAAGTGTCGGCTCGGGGTCCATCTGATAGAATGAAAAATAGAATGGCTCTTGCCGATGAAATTCCAAGCGACAAGGATGAACTGTTTTCTTGGAATGTCAAGTGGGATATTTTGGACGCTAATATCCTTCAAAATAAGATCAGGCCGCTAGTAGTCAGCAATATTATCGAATATTTGGGAGTACAAGAAGAAGATCTTATCGACTTTGTCATGGAACATGTCAAGGAACATAAACCCCCGATAGAACTTGTATCAGAATTAGAGATGACCCTTGACGAAGATGCTGAAGTATTTACATCACAGCTCTGGAAAACAATAATCTACGAAACAGAATGCAAAAGCAGAAACATCGACTAGCATTGAGCGGTAGAGCTCTAAATTAATATATTCTCATGTCCACCGCCTTACAAGCTTACGTCAATCAATCCCGGTTATGAATACTAATGTTAAAGAGCAGTTAGTATACTTTTGGTAAAGTAATATTAAAATAAATAGTCTACATATCAATCTCGATCTCGTCAGGGTTGGATTCTTGATTCTCGGGGTTTTGACTACTTGCTTGGGTTGTCGTATCAGTAGCTGCTACAAATCCTAGCGGTGCTTTCGCTTGTTTTTCGAGCATTGACATTGCTGTCTCTTTTTCAGACTCCTGATCGTGGTCAATATCCTGCCCTCGCCTGAGCTGGTTTTGCAATTCTGCCGCTCGAGATTCAATGTAATGGCTGTCGGTATTAAATTGCGCTTGTACTGAACGCTTTATCCTCAGCATTTCCTTATAGGTCTCCTGCGAACCATATTTCTTCTCAAAGTCTGACCACTTATTCCAGAATTCTGTTGACGTGCGTGGGTTGTTAAACTGACTAGCAAATCCTAGCAAACTTCGGGCTCGGTCAATTTCACCCAACTTTTCTTCGACGTCTATAAACTCTTGAGAGATGACATTTGCAGAGTTGTCATCCAGGGAGTTGATGCAATTTTCGAAAATCGGCCGGGTAGCAGGAAGCCCGAAATGTTCAGCTACTCGAGAAATATAAAACCGGTACACCTCCAGCTTATCTTTATCTGCCACACTCTTTGTCGCTCGGTCATAAATCTTCAGAGCATTTCTAGTCAACCCACGGTCCTCTTCAAGCTTCCCATAAAGCAAGAAAAAAGGTTTGGACATTTGGGAGGGGCAGTTCTCAAGAGCCTGTTCGAATAAATCTCGCAACCTTTCTAATCCTAGCTTACGCTTTAACGCCTTGTTTAAGTAAACATTCCACAGTTCAAACGCAGTTGGATATGGGAAAAGTTCAATACCTCGTTCGTAAACTTTGAAGGATTCTTCGAAATACCGATTTTCCTCAAGTAAATTTGCATAGTTGAGAACTGTAAGTGGTGTCCCAATCTTCAGCTCAAAAATCCGGTCATACAAAGGCTTGACTTCATCTAATTCTCCCACCGATTCAACCAAGTCGACATAAAATAGCCAGACCTTAATGCTCTTGTGAAGTCGTTCTTGTGGTGATTTTGTTTCGTCAAAGTAATTTACAAGAGACTTTTTGGGCCCAACCGTAGCGCTGGCCATCACTTTAATTGCCCTGTCAAAGTTTTCATGTCGAAGCTCCATTTCTGCCCATTCAATCCATATGTCAGCTAACTCATTTACAGATTTGAAGGGAACTTTGGTTGCCTTATCAAAAATCGTCCGAGCAGTAGACAAGTCACCCCCTTTCTCATAAAACTTTGCAAAGTTAGCCCATAATTGGCTAAGTTTACCGTTGGCTCTTTTCGGGTTTATTGTTTCAATAGCCCTGTTGTAAGTGTTAACCACCTGCTGCCTATCATTACCCCACAAACCAGCTCTCTTTTCCCATTCGACTACATTATTTGAATCTTGCTTCAGTAGCACGTCATTCACGATAAATGGTCGACGGTCCATCAATTGCTCAAAAAACTCCATTCTTCTATCAATTTCATTATTAGATCCGTCTTGCAGAGTTGAATCCTCCATCATTTTTGCAATCAATGTCTCTTCAAACTCAGCATAACTGTCAAAGACCTGAGTGAAGTCGCGTACAGTCATTGCTGAAGTTATGCCTTCTTCAAACACGTCTCTTGATCGCTCATATTCACCCAATCCTATCCAATATGTCGCCAAGTTTACATATAGCCGCCCCTCTTGGTCCTTAAATCTGGCAATGCAGCTTCTTATAGTCTTGTCTACGTCAATTTTAGAGATTTCATGGGGATGGTGGACTAGAATATCTATCAGATCCTCCCACAACTGAAATACACCCTTTGACTTCACCGACTCGAAAGATGGATCATTGATAAGATCGATCAACCGTTCTGCAGCTCGCTGATAAAACCCCTCTCTGACCAATGCTTCAATGTAGTTCTCAACTTGCGAGCCATCATATTGCACATAGCGTTCCCATATGCAAGTGCATGTTATAGCATTAGTCGTATTCGCAAAGTCCGCATATAGGGGCCAAATACGATCATGTTGCGTAGTAGGCAGGGCCCGGAGGGCATTGTCAAATGCTCGTCTTATCTTTGTTACATCAGTCTGTCGTGATAAATGAGTCAAGTAATCGATCCATATCCTTGGCATCTTGTTCAATAAAAATAACGCCTTTTCGAATAACTCGTTGACTCGATTAAATTCTCCTGGATATTCTCGACAATCAATTCCGCGGAGGTTCTCCGTCCGCAGATCAAGATATATTTTCCATAGTTTGTAAGACCTAGGTAGCGCATTGCATGCTCTTTCCAAAACGAATGCTCTTTCTCGTATAGGCCGCTCTTGTTTGAATTGAATGTACCGTAACCAGGTTTTTATATCACTCGGGTTTTTTGCAACTTCCACCTCATACACAATATCATCATCATGTATGGGATACACTTCAGCCATCTTCCTTCTAGGAGCAAATGAGAACCGCAATCCTATTGCAAAACAATCCGGTTCCCCACTGTCAGCACCTACTACGGCCAATTGAAGTCAAATATAAATTTCCGGTATTCAGAAGGCCCATTGATTTTATATTTTATGAAAGCCTTTGGGAGCGCGTTGATGCGCGTTTGATCATAATTGAGAGGCCAACATGGGATTAAGGGGCCGCTAGATCGTAGCACATCAAAACAAGGCTCACAAAAATGTCTGGAGAAAGGTAAGCAACAACGAAGCAACGCATATCATGTGCTGGTAAAAGCCTGATCTAACCGTGGTGTCTTTAGAGAGGCTGTTTTCCCCACCCGAATGACGCTCTCAGTGATGAAGAGCAAACTAAAAGGTGCTACTCAGGGCCATAGCTTGCTGAAGCGAAAGTCCGAGGCATTGACGAAACGATTTCGAGAAATTACCAAACGGATTGATGATGCTAAGCGAAAGATGGGGCGTGTAATGCAGACAGCGGCATTCTCTCTGGCAGAGGTTTCATATGCCACTGGAGACAACATTGCCTATCAAGTTCAAGAATCCGTAAAGAGCGCGCGATTCCGAGTTCGTGCTCGCCAAGAGAATGTGTCTGGTGTGTATTTGCCTCAGTTTGAATCCTACTACGACGAAAACTCGAATGATTTCCAAATGACTGGGTTGGGACGTGGTGGACAGCAAGTTCAACGGGCTAAACACGTTTACTCGCAGGCTGTGGAGACACTGGTTGAACTGGCATCCCTTCAGACTGCGTTTGTGATTTTGGATGAGGTCATCAAGGTCACTAACCGTAGAGTTAATGCTATTGAGCACGTTATTATTCCTCGTACCGAGAACACGATTCATTACATTAATTCAGAACTCGACGAGATGGACAGAGAAGAGTTTTATCGGTTGAAAAAGGTCCAGAACAAGAAGGAACGGGATGCATCTGCGGCCGAGAAAGAAAGAGCCGACAAATTGGCAGCAGAGGCCGCTGTCGGTGAGGACGACAACGACGGGAATGGGGATGCTGCCAGCATTAAAACTACGGGGACCACCAAGACCACTGAAACGGCACAATCGGCGGCAGGCGATCAGCAGTCCCATAGTGAACTGGGTCTTGAAGATGACGATGACGACGTTGTTTTTTAAATTCCTTTGTAATGCATTTGTTCATAAGATTATCAAGTTTGACCTTAGCCAGGTATCGTAGTAGGAGAGCACACTTTAAACCTGTCCAAAACATGTCTCCCCACCTTGGACGGTCCAATTTATGCTACGTTTCTTGGGATGCTGTATATATATGAAAATGGGGCTCTATTCTTCATGGAGCGGGGCCTCATGCCAGTCCTTTGAGGCCATTTGCTTCAGTCTACTTAATGCTCGGGCAAATGCAAATTTCTCTTCTTCCCCGGTAAATAGATTGGAGTTGAGAAGGAAATCGGCATCTGGGTCTACGTCGTTGACGATTTCTTCAACCTTCAGCCCTGGTATAGAGGAGTTGAACAGGTGTTCGAACGGTCTTTGAGCGGTGACAGCTAGCTTTGCTCTCGAGTCGTAGGCAGCATCTAGGAAAGTTATGAACCGTCGAGTCACATCTGCCTCGCGGATTGAGAGCAGTGGAATGTCTGTAACCACAAACGCAGGGAACGATCGGGTGATTTCTAGGTAGTCTGCGGCACTGAGAGGTTTTTGGAACAAGTCGTGAAAGCTAAACTGGGCAACTTTGTGGGGGACGCACTTTGGTACTTCTATCGGTCTGCCCCAGATATATAGCTTGTGGTCGTATTCGACATCTGGCGATGACTTGCCTGCGAAGGCTCTGAACCAGTTTTCCGCGTGGTCATCGGCCTGTTCTCTGACATTGTCCAATGTTTTGCCGTCGGGAGGGAAAAAGTAGGTTCCCATCGACTCGCGAGCCAATTTTCTATAATCTGTTGGCGACTCTAAATATATCACTTCGTTCTGGGCTTTCAGAAGTTCGATGCACGGGATGAAGGACTGTCGTTGGATTCCGTTCATGTACAGCTCGTCCGGAGCTCTGTTTGAGGTGATGAACAAGACTGATCCATGGCTAGGCGATAACAATATATCGATGATTTTCCTGAGAATCATAGCATCGGCTACGTCGGTGACCTGAAATTCGTCGAAGCAAATTACCGTAGATTCCTCGGCGATTTCATCTGCGATCCTGCCAGAGGGATCAAACTCAGCTCCGTGTTCTACGCGTAGCTTGTGGGCCCTCTTGTGGATATCTTGCATGAATGCATGGAAATGGATTCGTTTCTTGCTAAGATGCTCGGGAACAGTCGTGTAAAACATGTCCATTAGCATTGTTTTTCCGCACCCGACGTCTCCGTAGAGGTAGATTCCCTTTGGGAGCTTTTGTCGGCCTGCGCTGTTGTCGGCCTTGATCAATTTGCCCAGTAGTCCGGACAGTGTGCCCTTGCCTGAGGAATCGCCGATTTTTGGTGGTTCGTATGCCTGCAGGGCCTCGTGCAGATGTTCTAATGAGGCCAGTATTCCGCGCTGGTATGGATCATTCCTTATCCGACCCTGGTCCACAAGGTAGTCGTATTGCGCTAATGGAGCCCGGCTGCTTCCAAACCTTACTGCCCGGGGGCTATTGGCTCCTCCTATCAGCGCCCTTCTCACTGCAAACATGATTCGCTTGTCGGCCTGATCTCGGCCAATCGGCTGTTACCCCTAATTTGTCTCAACCCTAGCCCTGGTGCGTATTGATCTGTATTGGGTTCACATTACTAGAGTATGGCCATGGGTATGTTTGGGACTACGATCTGTATGTGTATACGTATAAGTATACCAAGTGTTTGAGATGGGGGTTCTACAACGGCAGCCTATACCAAGCACGGGCCAAGGGCCAAGTAGGCTATGGACTGGACCATATATATATATATATAAGAAGACAGATGAGGATTAAAGGAGTATATAACCATACCAAGCCAGGCAGAATATATATACACATAAATACATACACATATACACATAAATACATACACATATACACTTATATACATCTACACTATATACATATACACATAAATATATATACATCTACACATACACAACCCTAATCAACCCCCGATCAGAAACAGACAAGCGAGTAGCGCAATAGAACACAGTAACCCCCTCCAATAAACATGCCATATATCACGTTCCTCAGGATAAGAAGTGACACCTTTCATATGCAAATCAAAGACACAAGGTGCATGGACATAGGGCGGTGGGAAGGTGCAATGCAAGAGCTAGAGGTAGTTAACCGAACAGATCAACACTACAGAACACAATACATTGAGATGCACGACAAGCAGTCGCCTCAGTTGTTCTTTAATTCACATCTGGCCAAGTAGCATTGGCCCCCACCGGTCGCTATCTAGATACGTCATCACCCAAGTAATTAATAACAGATGGTCTTACTCTGGACGACGCAAAACCCTTTCAGCACACACGCCATACATCGCCTCACAAGAGCCGTTTAAAGAAGGACGAAACATCAACCACGTATGGGCCATCGATTGACAGATCAAAAGCGATCTGTCCACGATCCTGGCACATCTTGGTTCGTTAACCGAAACCCTGGAATGACGGCGATCTAAACACACCGGCCTTGTCACACTACTCGTGCTACTCTATACTTACTGGCGTTACACCCATCAGACTAAAAAAGGCCTTAAAACCATGGCACATTGGCTAACCGAAACGGTCTAATTATATCTGAGGGTTACCCGTCCATCGATGGACACTTTCTTTTTTCATGCGCGCGCATTGCGTCCAATGTGTCAAGAGCATCGGAATATAAGCGATTCCTTCATACTTTCCTGTGCCGTGTGGGTGTCCGTCAGCTGCACGACCAAGGCTCCGCAGACTAAATAAAATGCACCAACCTGCCGTGAGAAAAATAGCCTCAGAATACAGTGCAAAAGACTATTGTAGCTTAGTCTACGGAGTCCGCTAAAGCCGCGTCAAAGGGATGGGTTTAAACGGTTGGTATGCACCAACCCTAACCTCAGCCAATATGACGGCCTGAAATAGTAATGATAGCCGGATTTGCTTTTTCTCCGCCTCCTCACTGAGGCCCCCTTTTATTTTTTTGTTGTTTGCCGTCCCGGATGTGTTTCAGCCCGTGTGCGCCAGAGGTTCCAACATTTCACTAACCCCTTCACGGACGACGACTATACCTACACCAAGACCACAACCACCAGCAGGCTCGTTTGGTCGTCAGATACCACCTGTGCTTTTACGTGTGTTCAATCTGTATTTCTGAGGTTTCAAGACTGAGGTGAGTAGGCTGAGTGAGCCGGTGTTTTTTTTTTTTTTTTTTTTTTACTAACAGCGTTGTGCCATAGGAATACCCTTGTCCATCTATAAGCCACTTTTAACCTCCCCTATTCTCCTCACCCTAACTGTCAAGTCGCTCTTTTGTTTACGGTCCCCTCGTTTATTCCATCCAGTTTTCTTTTTGTGAGTGCGCCGGTGCAATCTACGGTGGTCGAATCTTGCTGCTAATTGAGTTTCCCTAGTATCATTGTGTTCGAGACATTGTCCAACGGACTTTGAAGTGTATTTTAGTGTCTTTGAACGCAGGTTTTAGTGTCTAATACCACTTCCATCATCTGTCATTTTACACGCAGCAGATATCGCGATCAACAACAAAATGACACCATGGGCTCTCTTGGCCGTATTGTTGTCTGCGCCCGCGACCGTGGCTGCTGTTCCAGCTGGTAGCAGAGCAGTGGTTGTCGACCCTGTCGTCGGAAATCAAACTTCTGTTCAAGCCACTGGTTCTAGCTCAAACTCAATTGTCGGTGGCCCATCAACCAGTCTGGTGGACGATAATCCACTGCCACTTGGCGCTCATCGACCAGAGACAACCAGCCATGTTGGTCCTATTTCCACTAGCCAATACTCTACTAACGTTGACGAAAATACCTCTGATGATATCTTGGACCCCCAGCGGCAACTCGAAACATCGAGCCCGACTTCAACCTTCTCACCCACGTCGTCTTTTGCCAACGACCGCCAGTTGAGCCAATCTACAAGGGCCCCGCAGCAGCCAAGCAGCCGAGTAGCACAGGAGAGCACTTTTGCCTACGATGGTCTCACTTCTTCGGACGTTTCTTCCTCTCTTGTTGGCACCTCTGCGAGCAGCAATGATGAAAGTGCCACCGCTACTTTCTCGCCAACGTCTAGCCCTGTCGCTGTGCCGCCAGCACAGCAAGCTTCTCAGAAGTATACCCATGATAGAGCCCCAGAGCAGTCGTCAGAATCGGTCCAACTCTCTTACGGCGGGTTCCCTTCATACGAAAATTCTGAATCGGACATTTCCACTCCTGTCGACGCAGCGAGCAGCAATGAAGCTTCGGATGAAAGCAGCACTGTTACTTTCTTACCAACGTCTAGCCTTGTTGCTGGCGCTGCTGTGCCAACAGGACAGCAAAGCTCCCAGAAACATACCCATGATAGAGTCCCAGAGCAGTCGGCAGAATCAGTACAGCTTTCTTACGGCGGGTTCCTTTCATACGAAAACTCTGAATCGGACATTTCCACTCCTGTTGACGCAGCGAGCACCAATGAAGCTTCGGATGAAAGTACTACTGCTACTTTCTCCCCGACGTCTAAGCTTGTCGCTGGCGCTGCTGTGCCTCCAGGACAGCAATCCTCTCAGAAATATACCCATGATAGAGTCCCAGAGCAGTCGTCTGATTCATCGGAAGAAAGTGTAACTCCTACTGCTGCAGCACCTCTTCCAACTGGCAGCGGTGACAGCGCAACTGTTTTGACCGTGTTTACAACGACTCCAGTTCAGAAATACTCCAGTTCAATCGCATCGTCAACAGCTAAGGTAGCACAACCAGTAATCGGAAGTATGTCCTACCAAAGACCAGACAACAAGCCGCCTACTTTCTCCTTGAGCAGTCTTCTACGAGGTTTCAGTTCAAGCAGACAGTACCGTTTGGAGTCACGAAGTGACGAAGGGCTATATGAACAAAGTTCTTCTGGAAACGGACCTGGAACACCAAAGCAAGGAGGTAGAAGCTCTGATATCATCTCAGACATGGATTCCGCTTTCCCTGGAATGTTCAGCCAAATTTCTTCCTCTACTCCAGTTTCTTTTACCAGCGCTGTTCGACCAACTGCCTCTGTGAGCCAGGGTGTTCGACCAGGTAAGTTTTGATTAATTTTTTTTTTTTTTGTTTGTTTTGCAGACAAGCTAACGGAATGTATTTTTAGCCCTTTCAACTAGCCCAGGGATCTCAAGGGGACCACAGGGTACTCCACAAGATTCCAGACAATCGCAACTTGTATCTCGCAGCGAGTCACAACAGGAGAATGGTGGCTTTGATGAAGCCACCCTTAGCAGAGACAGTACAAGCCAAAGTCCCGAGGTTAATTCTGCGGAAGCATCGACACCGTCGTTTGGTACTGTTTCAGCAACAACGTCCGAAGAGTCATCTTCCGGTGCTACTCAATCACCAATCAGCACGCCAGTTCATGGAGGCTTCGCCACTCACAAGAGATCCACCACCAGTTCTAACGTAGTTGGCAGCTCGTTTGTCGACAGATCATCCAGCGCTCCAGGTTCTACTTCTGCTAGCAGTAGCAGCACTGTTAGCAGTAGAAGCCTTCCTCCATGGCTAGAGCCGTGGGCTGGCTTTAATGACCATGAGAGTAGTTCAAGCGCAATGTCCACTTCATCTACTGCGAGTGCATCCTCCATGTCGTCTGCATCGGCCTCCGCAACTACTGGTACCTCTCAGTCAGAAACTACAATTACAACTGCCTCAGCAACTACTACTGGTACCTCTCAATCGGAAACTACAACTACAACGGCTTCAGAATCCGTGAGCGCAAGCTCTTCAACGACCGCAGCTTCTGCAACTGCGAGCACTACAACTGGTACGTCTGACGAAGGTTTGGCAGGTATTATTCGACCACAGAAGAGCTCTTCAGCAGTGGCCAGCTCACATGGTGAGTCATCAAGTAAGGCTGCGAAGGGATCACAATCTAGTCACAGTGCGGTGCAATCTTTCAAGGCTGCATCATCCACCCCAATTCCGGTACCCGGATCGTCTAAGGTGGCTTTTTCTAAAAGTGCTCCAATCGCGGGTCCGTCGACGCGAGCTTCTTCGTTAGCCGCTAAACAGTCTAGTGTCTCTGGAAGTGTGAATGCCCCAGTCGCGTCCCAAGCTCCTTCCGCTAAGCCTTCTGGAGGACAGGTCGTTATTTCTGGTCAGAGTTCAAGTTCTCGAACTGCGAAGGTTAGTTCTCCTGCAGCTAGCTTCGGACCACAGAGCTCTGCTCTACCAGTAGCATCTAAGAGCGCCTCTTCTATTCCGTTTAAACCAGCTAGTTCATCATATCTGGCACCTGTACAGCCTTCCTCTTCACCAATCCAGTCTGGAGCGGTAAGTAGACCATCTGCAGAGTCTATTCCACCAGTCTCTTCCAGTCCAGCTGGTGAAACCAGTACCAGAACCGGAAGAGTGGCCATTCCAACAATTTCTTCCAAGTCATCTGTTTCGTTGGAGGATATTTTCGGGTCAAGAACCACGACTGTATCTCAACCTACGGGATTGCCCAGTGGACTGTCCTCTGGTATGAGCGGTGTTTCTCGAAGTACTAAGACTCCTACCCCTGCTGTATCTAAGGTTCCTGCTACATCATCTTCCATCCCAGTAGCATCATATGTGAGCCAGTCCATTCCACACGTGTCATCATACGTACCGTCGGTTGCAAGACCGTTATCATCCTCATCCCCATCATCACTACCATCATCACAATCATTTAGGCCATCGTCGTCAAGACCAGTTATAGGCTTTGTTGGCAGCAGTAGTTCTTCAGCGGAAGTAATCTCGACTGCAAAGCTGAGACCAACTTCCACTGGTAGAAGACCATTTAGCCGAACTTCGGAACCTTCAAGAAGTGCTGGATACAAAACTGCCTCTGCTGCACCTACCAGCTTTTATCAAGAGACTAGCCAAGCTAAACCGACTTTTACAAGAGCTGCGTCTAGCAGAGTCACAACATCTGCCGAATCCTCTACTTCCAATTGGTTACCAAATGGTATTATCACTCAACAACGTTCGACCGCAACTTTGCCGACCCAAGCATCAAACAGCCCTACGCAAACAAAGAGTTCTAAGAGCCAGGCTGCCACAGCTATTCCATCGTCTATGCCGCGGTATATTGCTCCTTCTGGAGGAATTCCAAAGCAGCCAAAGGACACTACTTTGATTCAAATTGGGTTTGATTACTCGTTGAACTATCCATTTGTCGTTGACCATCCACTTGCTGTGGCGCAAATCTTTGATTATCTGCCAAAGGGAATTAGTTATGGCTTGAAAACTTCCGAGTCAAATATTTCCATGACAACGCTACAGCCATATCAATCTAGCAAGGCAGGCTATATTGTATCTGTTGCGTTGGCTTATATTCCAAAGAGCCTGGTGGACGACTTGGATGCCCAGATTCACAACCCAAGGTCCAGACTGTACAACAACAAGGATAACAGCGTTGCTGCGTTGATGAACTTGATAGACCCAAGTATCCCACTCGTTCCTGGTAAAGGCTCGGTTGATACAGTGTCGTCGAATGGTCCATCCACTGGCAGCGGTAGTTCTTCTGGAGATGGATCAGGGTCTGGAAATGGTGATAACAATGATGATGGCAATGGAAGAGGCAACAATGCTGGATCCGATACTGGTTCCCTTGACTCCAAGCCCACCGGCAAACCTAAGGTCAATGGTAAGACTGTTGGCATTGCAATTGGATCGATTGCGGGTGCAGCTCTTTATGTTGGTGTTATCTTCATTGCTCATAAGCAGTACAAGAAGCGAAAAATCGCCTTGGAGGGATCCGAGAGCGATCTTGACAGCAATAGCAACAGATTCTTTGACGATAGTTCTGTCAGCGGCTCGTCGTCGCTCAGCGGCACATTCAGCGGATCTGGTACCTACACTGGTAGTGGGTCTGGCACATCACGAGGTTTGAGGTCCATCATAAGCGGTTCTAGGGGCACCAACAATGGCGTTAACAACATTCTCCCCATCGGACAGCAAATTTCTGAGCCTGTTATGAGTGAGAACTCCCTTGGATGGACGTGATGACAAATTGTATTTTTGGTTTTCGTTTCTCAACTTTTTTTTTACTTTTTCTTTGATAGTGCGCATTTTTGCTTAGTCAATATAATTTTTAGAAGCATTTACACCAATAATCTGGGACCTTGATTATCTTTTAAAGCTCTTTGTCAGTCAGTGTCACAATATTCATTAGCAGTTTCCGGTACGAAGTTTTAGCCAGCAAATTGTTAATGCTTGTTCAACAGGTGGTGTTGATTGAACATGGAGCAGGGAACCTTACCTCAGCCAGCGCTTAATTGTATTGTATTTAATCCACCAAGTCCAGTAAATTCTATTCAATTCAGTAAAGGCCAAGTTTCTACCAAACCCCGTAGCGGCGACTTACGTGACCAGACGGAGAGAACCTATAGGCCGATATCCGAGTTCCGATATCTCCGTACGGCTGGCTACACCATCTACTGTAGATCGCTACCGGAAGCCAGGGTATAAGAGCTCTGTGCGGAAGCAGAGAAAGCAGCCTGTATTAATATATGCATCAATAAAAAAAAGGATCTGGGTGTGCGGGTGGTTGATAGAAGAAAATCTAGAAGGAGTACGTTTATCAATGTGAAGAGAGTAGAGAACATTATGCGATAGAGTAATCTACTTGCTTTTCCTGGGGTAAATTAACCGAGTATATACAAAGTAGGTAGGGATTTACCTCTTCCGGGAAAATTGACAAGAGGAATTGTCCTCCTCTCTCGCGATTATCCGTTATTGTACATGGCCATACTGACAGTTAAGATGGATGGGGCCAGCTGTTTTTGCAGACGGTCGAGCAGTGTCCAGTACATGGTCAGTTAAAAAACACAGGGATATAGAAGACTCGGGCAACATGGCATGGCTTAATTATCCGTTGACAGAGCATAACTCCGCATGGAAATGCGTGGGGGTTGTTGTTGTAGTATAAAAGGCCGCTGAGGGTGCCATTAACAAGGAAATTGAGGAAATGAGGGTTTACTATTTTTATAGCCTGCTCTTTCTACAACTCGCGCTTTTGGTTGAAGGGTTCAGAAACCCCATCGTCAGTGGATTTAACCCAGATCCCACAGTCCTCCGCGATGACGACGGGACATATTACTTGGTTACATCAACGTTTCGATATTTCCCTGGACTACCGATTTACAAGTCTGCAGACCTTGTGGATTGGGAATTGATTGGGCATGGGCTATCACGACCGAGCCAGTTGCCAATATATAATATCAAAGGGAATGCCGGAGTCTGGGCACCTAGTCTTCGAAAGCACAATGGTCGGTACTATTTGACGTGTTCCACTTGGTACCGCTATGATCCTCCGTTAGAGAGACATTGGCCACGGGCCTACTACGTCTGGACCGATGATATCAACGACGCCAACAGTTGGTCTGATCCGATTTACTTTGATCAGAAAGGGTATGATTCAGACATCTTCTGGGATGACGATGGAACTGTATACCTGTCATCGACTTATTACTGGGATGAGCAGAACGTAATGGGGGTTTTCATCAGTAAAGTAGATTTGGAAACTGGCCGGTCGCTTGAGAAGCCGAAACAGCTCTACCAAGCCAGGATTGATGGAGAGCCATTCTTGACTGAGGCATCTCATATGTATAAATTGAACGGCACTTACTATTTAATGACGGCTGTTGGAGGCACTGGTCGGAAACATCGAGAATGGATAGTCAGGGGCCCGAGTCCGTACGGACCGTGGGAAGAGAATGCAAATAACCCCATTCTCCAGAATAGTCATGAAGATGCCAACGACCTTGTTGAAATTGAAGGAACCGGCCATGCTGATTTGACCACTGATGACGCCGGTAATTGGTGGGGAGTGTTTTTAGGAGTTCGGAGACCGGAAAATGGCATGAACCCTGGCTTTCTATCCCGAGAAACGTTCCTGAGTCCTGTTAGCTGGGAAGATGGGTGGCCGTCATTCAATAATCATCAGAAGATTACTCCTGAAATGCCCGGGTTGTATGATATTGCACCTACTAATGAGTGGGTGGACGAATTCGATGATGGCAGCCCGGAACTGTCTCTTGGATGGTATACCGTAGGCACGCCGCTAAAACAGCTCTATTCAAAGACCGAGCGGCCGGGTTACTTGCGGGTGTATGGTGGTTTCAACAACCTGTCCATACCTGAGACAGCAGCCGTCTACCTTCAAAAACAGAAACATTACAAGGTAGAATGGTCCACTAGCTTGACCTTTGATCCTGAGGCTGAGAAGGAAGAAGCTGGAGCAACTATCTACGCTAATGACACCGCACACCACGAAGTGGGTGTCAGGCTTTGCAACGGCAACCAGAAATGCGGATTTACGAGGTATGTGGAAGAGGACGGCAGAGTTATTGAAAAGGAGATTCCTTTAACCTTTCCAGACGAGTCCGTCCAGTTATACATCAAGACCAACTACACCACCTGTTCGCTTGGACTCGCACAACAGGATGCTCGTCCAGCGTATTACACCAGCTTCAGCACTTCGTTGCTCCCGACTGCTGAAAACGGAACAGGCACCTTCACTGGGTCCATGCTTGGAATTTTTGCCACTGGCAATGGCCAAACGGTAGTACGACCGGCAGACTTTGCCTACGCCAAGTGGACTCGAATGGAATAAGCTTCTGCCAACCCTCATATACTTGTTTTGTCTTTCATTAACTTTAGCCTTTATTGATTCAGTTCCACATACATTAAGTTAACGGGGAGTCTGGGACACGTATTAGCCCGGATAGAGTCCATTGGGCTCAAGTGTATATCGTCTTTTGTGGTCATATAGTACAATACCCAGGAAATGCGGTTTCACTTCCCCTTACTGTTTCATAAGGGATTCATATTGAGACACAGGACTGAGGAAGCCGATAACTCCAGATCTATGAAATGAGACGAGGCTGCTCGTTGTTTCGCCAGTGTGGACCCCACAATGTGTTCAATCCAGCATCACCATTGACCAGAATCCAGTTTTGACCTGGAATTCACTAGCATGATCATACTGGCCTGTTTCATTAGAGAGACGAATAGGGGGATGGCGTAGGAAAAAAAAACAAAAAAAAAAAAAACTCATCCTTAGGAGCTATTCGCGAGTTCGCTAATGCCCCCCCGCAATTGGAACATTCCTGGCAACGTCGTATATGAGATCAATAGTCCAAGTCGCCCACAACAAAATGTCAAAAGAAAATAGACCAAGCGCAAGGCAAACCCCTGTAGCCGTTCACCCATGCCGGGCGGCCATTCATAGTATCGTCAAATTTTTACCCCACAGGGTAATGCGGTGCAAATCACTGCCGAAAGATCTGTACCGGCGGCCTAACTTGGAGGGTGGGGTGTAAATCACTTCACGTCTGTGTGACATTGGACGGTCCGAACGCTACATTAATGTGCCCGGACTAATCTTAACACTGGTACAACGATTGTAGATCGTAGTTTATAAATAGTGCTAATTTCCAGACGCTAATTACCCTCCATCCCACAATACAATGTTTAGCCGTCCTGTAACGTTGGTGCCATTGCTTATGGTGGTGCTCCAGTGTCTTCAGCTGGTGAACGGAGCTCCCCATGAACCTTCTTCGTTTCTAAGCCGTCGACATAGGAATGATTTCAACCATTATACAATCCAAACTGACGGCTCGGGGTCGGCTCGAATAGACGACGAGGGCCAACTTCTTCCTGGGGTTCAGGTTCCTCGAAAGGAGAAGTTCCCCGTTGACAAGGTCCGAGAGCTTCCAACACAATCTGTAGAATTGAGAAAGGTCCAGTCAGCTGAAAAGCAGTCTGCGGACGAGAAACGGCTGAATATTGTTAAAGAAGCATTCAAAACCTCGTGGCAGCAATACTGTGACCATGCTTGGGGGAAGGATGAAATTAAGCCAGTGTCTAACCAGTCGGCCAATCCGTTTACCGGCTGGGCTGCTACTATGGTGGATGCGCTGGATACGCTTAAAATCATGGGCTTGGACGATGAGTTCGACAAGGCCGTGGACTATGTTGGTGCGATTGATTTCACCGCAACCATCCGGGAGGACATTCCCGTATTCGAAACCTGGATCCGGTACTTGGGCGGCCTTATCTCGGCTTATGATTTGTCTGGTAAGCAGGTCCTTTTGGACCAAGCCAAGGTGCTCGCAGACAATCTAATTGGAGCATTTGACACTCCAAATCGAATGCCAATCAACTTCTTCAAATGGCAAGATGAGGATACAAAACTCAAGTATTTGGCTGGGACTAGCCCCGTGTCGGCGGAAATTGGTACTCTATCCCTTGAGTTTACGCGTTTGGCCCAGCTAACCCAGAATAATAGCTACTTTGATGCTGTTGACCGCATCGCTGATCAGTTCCAGGACTTTTCCAAGTCCAGGTCGTGGATTCCTGGTCTTCTGCCTGCAAGTGTGGACGTTTCTGGATGCAATGTCACTTTTACCAAGGCTGACGAAGCGGCCAAGGACGATCTTGTTACCATCGAAGACGTTAAGAACCATCCTTCCAATTCCAAGCGTCATCACAAGGACAAGTTGGAGCCTGTACTTGTTCCAGTCGATGACAAGGGAAATTACCGCCGTGGCCATTGCAAGGCCCAAGGTATGGCAATGCCACCTGACCAGGAAACCATCTCATACAACATGGATGGCGGTACAGATTCTGCTTACGAGTATTATATGAAGACCTATCAGCTTTTACATGGCGCTGACGACAAGTACAAGCAGCTCTACCTGGATATAATCGAGCCTGTCAAAAAGCATCTTCTTTTCAAGCCCAAGGTTAGAAACAACGATGGAATTCTGCTCTCCGGATCTCAAATTGTGGCCAAAAATGGTACAATGACCCCCGTATATGGAACGCAACATTTAACCTGTTTTGCCGGCGGAATGTTTGCGCTCGGTGGAAAACTTCTCGACAGAAAGGAGGATCTAGACATTGCTGAAAGGCTTACCAAGGGCTGTGTCTGGGCTTATAATGCCACCAATAGTGGAGTCATGCCAGATTCGTTTACTGTTAATGCTTGCCCAGGCAATGACTGGGATGCCAAGTGTGTATTCGACGAGAATGATTCTCAGAGCTCTGGATCCGACGAAGGCATCTATGACAAACCTGCTGACTTCGTGACTATGGGTCAGAGCTACTATCTCCGTCCTGAGGCTATCGAATCAGTCTTCTACTTGTGGAGAGTGACTGGCGATGAGAAATGGCGAGAGCAGGGCTGGAAGATGGTTGAGAGCGTTCTAAATTTGACTGCAGTTCGCACTGACTCAGGACAAGTAGTCGGTTACTCTGGTGTTAAAGACGTCACTAATAATACCGGTGATAAGGAGAATTTGGCTGATGTTGAAGAGTCCTTCTGGATGGCCGAGACCCTCAAGTATTCTTATCTCTTGTTTGCTGATACCGATCATATTTCCCTTGACGATTATGTGTTCAACACTGAGGCGCATCCATTCAAATTACATTAAGGTATGTATATATACAGATGTAGATCTCACCTACTAAAAGGAAGGGTTTTATTTTTGAGAATGCTGTTTTTTGTTTCTTTGAAAGGGACTCTCAATGTGTCTGTACTCGATAGTGGGTGGTAGGAGTGGTTACTCAGAGTGTTCTATTTTGGTTATTTCACAAGCTTGTACATGTAGTATTTTTTTATTTTTTCTTTTTAAACTCAGTATGAGAGTTTAGCGCCTATTGAGATCATCGATACTAAACAGAGCTATACAATTACCCTCAGCCAGTTTGGGCAATCTAAGGTACCTTCCTGGATCACTGCTTTCTGTCCGTTTTGCACAGTTTATAGCCACCTTCCGCGCAGTTTGAAAACTGACAATTTGTCGGACAACCGCCAAAACACCAATCTTTGTTAATTCCAGTTGTGTCCAAATCCTGTATCCTTTTCAAGCACTACCATGAATTGTGTGTTATTGTCACAAGTTTCATTTCCTGCCATAGCCTCTTGTATAGACTCGACACCCACAACATCCATGCAGGTTCTGGCTCGCCATTGTAACTGCTTGAGAACCAGTTAACTGCATTCTGCCAGGAGGCAGTTGACAGTGAATTGGCTAATACTTTCACAAGCTGGCGATGAGGCATAGGAACGATTTCGTTAGCTTCAGGCATCAATAATCAGAAGAGTTAACTCACCTTGGATCAATAACAACTGATGGAATATAATATTAAATGTGCAAGATTGTATATAAAAACAAAATTGCAAACACTCTGAGTATCCACACCTATCCACAACCAAGGGTTTGCGAAGATCAACCACAGCCATTACCTTAAGTCCTTTTTTAAGAAGGCATTTGACATCTGACATTTAATCAATTTATTATACCGCCCGTTGAGTAAACCCATATCTTAGATGGAAATCTCTTCTGCGGAAGGGTCGCTTGTGTGGGTTTTGTCCAGTGAAGTCTAGAGTTTGTCTCGTTATACGAAATGGTTTTCCTACATGCTCATTAATTGAGGGGAATCCGGCGCCATCAACCAACCCAATGAATGAACTTTCAATATGCCGAAATGTCTGAAATACACCAATATCTGAGCTCTCCTGCTTGATGATATTCACTTATTTGTATTAATTATGTGTATGTACTCAGGAGTAAATTGATTATTATTATTATTATTACTCAGATATTGGTCCATTACAGACGTTTCGGCGTATTGAGTCGCAGTTGTAACCTTCATCTTTAGTGATCCCCCGTTGTTGAAACCATTTTCCGACCAGGGCATTCCCACTTCTAAATTGTACTAATTTGCTTAGGACATACCTTGGCCAGCTTTCCATAACGTCAAACAACTTCACTAAGCCAAAACCACCCTGCAATTTTTTTACGGAGTTAAACGGAGTTAAGACCAGGAAAGCCTGAAGTAGATGTAAGAAATTTTTTTGGCAACGAGTGGTTCTGTAGTGTAGGTGGTTATCACTCCGGATTTTGATTATAAACAAATCTTCCGGCGACCCCGGTTCGAGTCCGGGCAGGACCTAGAGCCTCTCGTTTTCTTTTTGAACAGATTATCATCTGTTGCCATAGCAACGGCAGGCTGCCCAGACATCGCGCCGGGCGCGACACACGACCGGTTACAATTAACATTAGGAGTCAGGTAGATCATGTATGGACACATTACTCCACCTTAGATCCGTGCAGTTTACGCGCGTGGGGTACCGCGCTGCCGTAAGAAAAACCAATGTAGACAGCCGAGGACTAGTAATAGATGTCATTGAATCAACAACACACATAGCCTACTGTAGAGAATGGATGTCTCGTAATCTCTCACGTATAATTAATTGCTCGCGTTAGTAGATAGGTCAAGATTTATTTGTCTCACCGACACCGGGGGTGACTCTATTTCCGAACGGAGGGGCATCTCCGCGGAAGGTTCCCATTAGGAGTTTTTTTGACAACTGGATCAACTATTTAAAGAACTGGATTTTCCCTCGGGTAGATGGGACTGGACTTGTTGTAAAATGCTTTCCGATGTTTTGTTTGAGAAAGAAGTACTTGTACCGACAGTTTTCGCTGGACTGGTGGGCGTTGCTGCCTATTACCTTATCATTTACCCGCTCTATTTCGCTCCTCTAGCTAAGGTTCCCGGGCCAAGGATTAGTGCGCTAACTGAGTGGTGGATACTTTACAAAACGTGGAATGAAGAGCGCATTCGGCTGGTTCATCGATTGCATCAGGAATATGGGCCGATAGTTCGATTATCACCGAGGGAGATTTCAGTGTCTGATCCTGGCCACATAAAAACCATATATACGGGGAATTATGATAAATCCACGTTCTATGGCCAGTTCGGAGCCTTCAATCGACTAAACACTTTTTCGTCGCTAACAAAGGCTGCCCATATAAAGCGTCGCAAACTGCTCAACCAGTTTTATTCAAAGTCCAGTGTATGTTCTCCAGCCATTGAGTCACGAACTCAAAACAGGATAGCAGATACTATGGCGTACATTCTGAAAAACAGGTCCCCCACTGTTGAAGTGTACAACCTGTTCCATGCCTTGGCCATGGACACTGTCACCAGCTTCCTTCTCGGCGATGACAATGGTTCCAAATTCCTCAAGACCGGCGACTGGACAATGATTGAATTCTACCGTCTTCAGTCTGCTATGTGGTTTTGGACAACCCTAATGCCTCGGTTCTATGATTATGCAATTGACAAAGCTACCAAAATAGCCGTGAAGTCAACAGCTCATTGGTGCAAAGAATCTACACTAAAGACCATTTCGGCCTCTCCTGACCCAGACACAGTCGTAGGACAGCTGAACAAAAATGGTATCACAGGTTTGGATGCCTGTGCAGAGATTCAAGACCACAGCGCTGCTGGGCATGAGACAACTGGTGCCACCTTGTCATTCCTGACTTATCATCTTTCCACCAATCCAAGCATCCAAGAAAAGCTACACAAGGAGCTTGTTGATACGTTCGGTCCAACTAAAGGAGAAAACATCGAACCTTTGCCATATAAGGAGGTTGACTCGTTGCCGTACTTGAACGGAGTGGTAATGGAAACGTTGCGCTTATATTCCGCAATCCCTGGGGCAGAGCCTCGAATAGTCCCTCCGTCTGGAATGCGTGCCACCAGCGAGTTGCTTATCCCGGGAGGGACAATTGTCTCAATCCAACCATGGACTGTTCACCGCGACCCAAACGTCTATATCGATCCCTTAAAGTTCTCACCTGAGAGGTGGATCAACTCATCTCCAGAACAGCTTAAGCTTATGAACAGAAATTTCATGGCTTTTGGTGCCGGGGTTCGCATGTGCATTGGAATGAACCTCGCACTCCAGGAGATCAAGTTAATTGTGGCTTCTATTTATCGCACTTACCGCACAGAGCTAGCTCCTGGATTTGACGGCGAAGACAAGATGTATATTGTGGATAAGTATACAACTCATCCTAAGGGACATGAATGTCTACTAAACTTCTATGTACGTGAGACATGAGGCCTAGCCCTTTTTATATAGTCTTAAGAAAATTTATTCTCCACTCAGAAATTGAGATAAAGTTTTAAGTTGGCCAAAGGTACATTTGATCCCTATAGTAGTTTGAACAGTGCCTAAATAGGCAGAATCTTCGTACGTGCAAATTTCAAGAGTGTGAGATTTTTTACTAAGGATTCATTACAATTCATCATCACTGTCCGCCATAACATCGTCGTCGCTTGAATCGCCACGTAATAATTCACCTTCGTCTTCGGCATCAACAGCAGTATATCTCTGCCGGCTCCTAGCAAACGCGCCTCTAGATGTATATCTTCCTGTTCGATTTCGAATTGCATGCTCAATATGAGAATATACAGATTTGAAAAAACTTGGAACAACCGAAACAACTGCAACAACTGCTGCAACGCCAATAATCGCGTACCGAATAACCGCAGGCTGGTCGTCTTCTTCCTCACCAAGGCGAATCTGTCCGTAGCGCTTAGAATAATGGTCCCATAAGATGTATCCTATGACGCCAGTCATTCCAATTGGCAAAACTATGACAAAGAAAAGACCAAATCCGTGCAACCCACGATGCTTCTTCTTATAATCTTCCTCTTTGCCAGGACATGGGTATGAAACAACGTGATCAAGCTCTTGGCCACCCTGACAGGTACTGAGAGGAATTCGTCGGTATCCAGTTGGCTCCCAATATTCGACAGCGTCTGGGAACTCATCACATACCTTACTGTGATCTGGTGGAGAATACCCCGGAATAAGCTTACACGTACCATCATTAGCGCGTTGGTAGTTAAAATCGCACTCAAAATCTCTACGAGTGCATGTGCAATTCTTGATAATCTTGTGCGGTTTGTCCATATCACTTCTACCGATGTAGCAATTCTTTCCCGGTATCTTTCTATGATATTGGGCTTCGTGACCAAAGAGACAATTATCCTCCATCAGTGGATGCTTTGGCGTCCACAGCTCAAAGTCGCTCATGGAAGAATCTTCCGGATCCAAAACACATTGTCGATCTGTGAGACCGGTAAAGTCGATTTGAACAGTAAAGGATTTTTCGCCCTTATTCGCGGGCTCACGTCCCAAAAGTAGAAACTTTCGGCTCGTGTCAGAAGGAATCGTAGCAATATCATCCACTCTCACTAAGTCATCACTGAACTGGTATTCCTTCCAGCTCTTTCCTTCGTCTAAGGAATAGAACACCTTATTCGTGGGGTCTTTTCCATTTACAATAACAACTATGGATCCAGAGTCGCCAAATTCCCACATGAAACTACCCTTCTTAATCTCCTGCCAAGTAACACCGCCATCCCTAGTTAGGTAGGTATTTCCTTCCTGATAAGGTGTGAGGTACTCACCAACGTTTCCAACGCCAATCATCAGTCCGATTGCTGACTGAGAAGAAAAGGTGTCTCTATAATCCAAACGTTCTGTATATCCATGCAAATTCAGAGAGCATTTCTCCAAATTAGACGAGTCGCAGGGAACATCGTTGCCCTCCGAATCCTTGTTTGGAGCCCGTAGATATTCCCATTCAGCCCCGTCATTGTGGGTGATCTTTGTCTTTAGTTTCTTTCGAGAACCTTGTTGCACTTCCTTGGAATTCTCCACAGAATTTACCAAGGCCACACCTTCGAGTCCTTGCATTTTCTCAAAATCGACAAAGCCCTGTTCATCCCGGTTTACATTATCCAGTGACACTACATATTGCGTACCATTGGAATTTGATTTAAGAATCGATCCAAACTCAGATCCAGGGCGTGCACTCACTGTCACATGAAGGAAAACGGAATTGGTGACTGATTCCAACACTGTGTATGCTTGTTGCTTATCTACCTTAAAGTTGTGTGGGAACTTAGCCTCTGCAAAGTTCTTTCCATCAACCGACACCATTGCCGCAAGTGACCGTTTATCCTTTGGATCAACCTAAGCACATGTTAGTCAACTGTTAGTGTGTTGGCCTTTTGTTCAAAAAAAAACTTACAGTGGCGGCTACCAGAAACTCCTGTTCATGGGCGTAGCCAATTACCTCGTCGAAATGCGTGGTTTCTTCAGTGAAGAAATTGGTACTTGAAACTAACTTCAACTTCGTTTGTCCTCCCTGAACATACCCCTTTGTGCAGAAAATCAAATTGTCATCCGTCGGCTTCTTCAATCCTCCTACGAAACGACATTGTTTGCAATCTTCCTGTAGCTTATCCCATTTTCGGCCATTGTCTTGGGTGTAATAAGTCACAACCTTGCAATTTGGCGAAAACGGATTTCCGCAGCCTTCTTCCCCAACATACAATAACCAATTTGAATGCTTTGGATGGAAAGAGAAGAGCGGAATGCCAATAGTGTTTGGACGTGATGGGGTTTGGAATGATTTGAATGAATGTGCACGATCCTCAGAATAGTAAATCTTTTCATGTGGGGTAATTAAATAGACGTTATTAGGGAAATGCGGATGTGGATACATTCCAATAAATTCTTCATCCGCCAGTACCCGTTCCCATTTTCCACCTTGATCATGCGTTACAAAGACCTGATGGTGGTTGTTGCGCAATATGATTGTTTCATCAGAGCCACCATTGGCAGCTTTGAGGTAAAAATAGTCTTGAATAGTTCCTTCTAGCTCAAACGGTCGGTGTGTAACGTTTCCATTTGAGAAGTATAGACTATCCTTCCCACATTCGACCTCTACTTCTCCGTCCAATACCACACCATCTCTCTTATCGCAAGTATTTCCCGGAATGAGACGATAACCGCTTGGCCGCTTGTATTTTGTACCCTCCTCGCAGTTGGACAGTTCCTTTGCATATTCTGGAATCGGTATACAAGCATCATTCTGCCGCATAAATTTCTCATCACATTCGTAATCGTAAGCCTGGCATTTACAAGTTTCTTGTGAAGCATGTTGCTCATGGTATAAATCACCAACGTAGCACTTTGCTCCAGCCTTCTTGCGCCAGAAGTACTGCTTATGTCCCATGAGACAGTTAGGTTCACCCTTCGAGTTATATCGCGCATACCACTTTTCAAAATCCGCAGATCCATCGGACTTAAACTCGCACTTTTTATCGTATACTCCAGTGAGGTCAACAGCCACACTTAGAAATTTTCGCTCCCCATCAGTAGATTGACCAATAAGTACGAACTTTAATGAGGTCGAGTCCGGTGTGGTAAAGAGAAACTTTGCACGAAGGTTATGCTTCAACTTGACATCATGCCAAGATTCTCCATCTAACGAATAAGCAACCGTTTGAGTATTTCCCTCATCTGCAGCAACAATCACATTCCCATGATCACCAAATTCATAGAATGCCGCATCAGGTTTTGCTCGGTGCCAGTTTAGTCCAGAATCTCGGGACACATACAATTCACCTTCGCTATAATCGGTCAAATGTTTACCGACGTTACCAATACCGGCAATAATTCCAGGTGCAGGGGATGAGAAAATCCGCCCAATATTCCTATGATCAACAACTGAGTGGACATTTAGCCCGCAATCTTCATCACCATTGCAATAGTCAGTATGGAGATAGTTCCAATTTCTACCATCGTCATAAGAAATCTTTGACCTCACGAGCCTCGGTTCACCATCCTCAGCAGAAGGGCTTTCTACCACGTTCGCAATTAGGACACCGTCAATTCCCTCAATCTTTTCCATATCCACCAGACCAAACCGGTTCCTATTTGTATTCTCCAAACTCTTGATGAAATAGGTGCCATCTGAATTGCTGGTGTAAAACGTACCAGTAGAAGCTTCTGGATTTGTCAACACATCAATATGCAGGGAGGTATCGCTAGATTCCAAAACTGTATATGCATTTTCGGAAATTGACTGTTCATCAGAGAAGCGAACTTGTTCCCATTTTTCAAGATCCTTTGAGACAATCAACTTGACTAAATCACGACTCTCTTTATCTGATGTCGCAACTGTGCAAAGGAAGAACTTGGAAATTGCCCCAAACCCTACCACACCGCTAATTTCATCGTTATCGCCAGCTCCCTCAAGTTTGGCATAGGTTCTCGATTCGAAAAAATCATCTGAGATGGCCAAACGACGTTCAGAAACAACGCCTCCTAACGTGTTGTCTCGAGGGTTGATCATGCATACAATAGTGTCCTTCTGACCACTTTTAAAGCCTCTTGCAGACCGTGCGAATTGGCAATCATGGCCATCGACAAGCTCTTTTGTGTGTTTGAAACTATCTGTCGTATAAAAATATCTGGGTGCACACTCAGGACTAGAAATATCATCTTTTGGGCAAACCATCGTAGACAAAAGAATATAATCTGGCTCCTCTGCATGAAACGCGAACGGAACAATGTGAAGTCCAGTAATATGTGGGATTTCAAACTCTTTCCAGTTCTTGCCCTTATCAACCGTCGCATAGTGCTTCTTCCCGTCCGTAACTGCAAACGCTCGATCATCATCAAATGGATGTGGAATTAGTGACGTCACAGTCCCTTCTAGTTTGACTTCCTTCCAGCTACCTCCATCATCCTCAGATCTAAATAACTGTCCATGCCCATCGCTGTGGTAAAGAATTACCGAGGAGTCATTAAAATAGACAATATTCCTCGGTGCATCTGGTAATTCGCTTTCAGTGACCCTTGGTTCAAAGGCCACTGCGCAATCTATCAGCAACACGGCCACTAACACGGCAATGGTGTATAAGAGGGACCGCCGTTGGTAGCTCATGACGGAGTAATACCAATTAGTCTGATCAGCTGTTTATATTTTTACTTCTTTGACAAAAATCCCAGATGTATGTGTTATCGTAGGCTGGAATAAGTTGACTGGGAGTGTGGCGAGTTTCATGTTCGACGTCGGGCACGCGATCGAATGCGATGCTCCCACCGCTACCGACGTTCCCCGGGCGGACATTACTTTTTTCTCTTATCTCTCCATTTAAATTCCCGTTTTTTCTTGATTTTTATTTTTTCTGTCCCTCTCCATATTCTTTGTAGCCATGGCAGGAGGTGATCTCAACTTGAAAAAGTCATGGCATCCAGGGCTTTTAAAGAACCAGAAGATTGTCTGGGAAAAGGAGAAAGAGGCGTTAGAGGAACGCAAGAAGATCAAAGAACGCCAGAAGGAAATTGAACGAGAGCGGGAACGAGAGCATCTTCAGGCCATGCAAGATGCTGCAACAGGCACTAAACGAGTAAAGCGGTTAGAATGGATGTATGATATGAAGAGTGGTAGTATGGAGAATAGTGCTGAAGCAGAAGCTTACTTGCTTGGAAAAAAGAGAATTGACCTTGATCGAGTTGAACAAGGTGATTTGGAACGTCTGGAAAAAGATACCGTAGCTGAGAGGTTTGAAAACATTGGCCAGGAAGGAACTAGCGTTGAAGATGAAAGGACCAATGCTAGCAAAAAGTTTGCGGATCCGATGGCTGTTCTTGTACAAAAAGGTTTAACCAGTGGTTCTCATAGTCAGGAGAGGGGTGATAAGGAGAGAAGAAAGCACCATAGAAGGGATGAAAGTGATGATGACGATAGGCGAAGGAGAAGAAGGCGGCGTAGCAGATCTAGGGATCAGGATAGGCGTAAATATAGCAGTCGTCATTCTGATAATTATCGAGAGCCTGATTCCAGGTATCGAGACAGTTACAGAAATGGAAAATATGATGGCGATAGGGATGGTTCCAGGGAACGACGGAAATACCGCTCGAGACAGGGATGTCGTAGCAGTTCCAGAGAGCGTCATCATTCGAGAAGGAGCGGTAGGGACAATTCCAGGGAACGGCGGCGCCATAATTCGCGAAGGAGCAATAGGGACCGCTCTAGAGAAAGACGAGAGGATCATTCCAGAAACTCTGATGGGGATCATTCTCGAGAACTGCGAAGATACCGAGACAGAGAAGATTTTAGAGAACATCGGGCCCACTCAAGAGACCGAATCAAACGTACACACAGGGAACTCTCTGGAGAGCAATATGAGAATGGCGATGAACGTCCAAAAGACTACGATAATGGTCCGCCATATAAGGGTGATTCAAACGAGACAGACAATGCTGATAGTGCAACTGAACGCGAGGCATCTGTTGAAGCCAAATTGGCAGCAATGCAACGGGATGCGCAGCTTCTTCAAGCCAATCGCGAATGTCGAATCGAGAAATCTCGTAAACAGGAGCAAGAAGAGCTTCAGCGGGAAGAAGCAGAGCGCCAAAATACCGTCTCCTCATTTGGGGGAAGGAGTCGCTTCGCACAGGAGCAGTCTCGAAAGCTTCTTGGATGAAGATATATTTCTCGCTTATTGCAGACACACCAGTCTTTGGCGCTTAACCGAAGCCATAATGGACTTTGTGAAGTAACTATTGCACTTGTACAGGAAAATGGGTGATACTTTCTAGTCTCAATCATGCCTGACGCCAATACTAACTCCAATTAAGAATTTCAATCACATTCCGTTAATTAATAAATAAATAAGATAGTAAGTTATAAAAACTCATGCCCCCGTTGGGGTCCAAGAACTCCCATTAGATGGCGTGAGGCACGAATGACCCTGATGCCAACAGTTTCTGTGGTAGCAGTTATGTTGACGGAGCATAGAGCCCCACTCAGCGCCGTCCAAACAGACGTTAGATCCGGCTCTGGAATCCTGATCCAACACTGGGCGTCGTTATTAAAAATCTTTAGTATATCCACCGGAACACCCTGTCCAGCAACACCCAGAAACTTGGCCATGGCTTTGTTTATCACCATTCGCCAAGTGATCATGTCCATTTCTAGCTTCTGAGGCGAGTCATGAAGTCTACTGAATTAGCAATTCCCCAAAACCCAACAGTGCCTATCTCTTACAATTGCAGATGTAAGTACGCCCAATCCGGCTCATTCACCGCAAACGAGGTCGTCATCTAATGAACTGTTTTGTTTGTCTGATCTCTGGAATTTTGTCCCTCCCACCCACAACCACTTGGTCTCACCGTCGCTTTAGTCGATCGTCGGCTGTTTTGCGCCTTGCGCGATCACGTGTGTTTTTTATTTTACGAGGATTCCGTTGGTCGTTCCTGGGCTATTGTATGGAGTTGAGGTAATATATATAGACTATGTAGGAAGTGGGCAAAAAATTCCCGACGATTAATTAAATGAGTAATACTGTAACTTGATTAGTGATCTATCGCTCCTTAAGCAGTTTGTTTCTTCGCTCTCGTTTTCGAAGACGTTCGACTCGCTTTCTATGCATTGTCTGTGCCATCTTTTCATAACGCTCTCGTTCTTCTTTCTTGGCTCTCTTCTCCTTAATTCGGTTAATCTTTGCCTGTCGTTCGGCCTCCTTTTCGTCTCGCAGCTCTTTTTCCTTAGCTTTGATGGCTTCTAATTCAGTTTGTTTCTGGCTTTTGGTTAGGACACGAATACGCAGACAGCATGAAAATAAACACTCACCTTCTTCTTTTCCTCCCATTTCTTCTGTGGCACAGCTCGGGCTTTTGTACGCACCGGCTTCTTGTTTTCCTTCCATTGTTTCCCCGACACCCGCTTTCCAAGAGGTTTACTCAAAACCTCTGGTTCCAGCTTTGGTGCCTTCTCAACCTCACCCGCACTTTCACTCTTTCGCTCAACAACAACAGAGGCTGGTGCCGACTGCTTCTTCGTCTCGTCATCACCGCTCTTCAGCCCCGTACGCTTCAGGATATACCCCAACATCGTTTACTACCTCGGGGCTAATAAAAAAAAAAAAAAAAAACTCGAAAAAATAATTTTGTTCTGTAACGCGCCATGCGCGCAACTATAGATAAGATAAGAATAATGGCAATATATGGCTATATATCGAGAGTAGGGGGCAGCTACAAGAGGAGATATGATAGGATAGGCCCGAGGACGAGTAGTGCCGTAGTGAAGTAAAGAGCAGAAGATGTGGATGCCATTGCATTGGACGAGCAGTCGCTGTGGGTAGACTGTGGACTTGGAGCTGTTCTCGTGGCCGGAATCGATGGTATCTCGGAGATTGCTGAGACATCTGTAGGCAGCGACGAGGGTGTATAGCCCACACTAGATTGTTTAGCGGAAATGGCTTGCTGCATAGAACTTGGAAGCGCAGCACCCACCTTGTTGCAAGCATCCATTGCCATGCCCATCAATACGACCTGTTCCTCCTTAGAGCACTCTTTCTCTGCGCAAGAAAATATCTTCTCACGGACATTTCTGTCATTGCAGAAGCATTCGAGGTTTTCCATGCTCACGGTTCCGCATGACGACCCAGTGAGGTCGCTGTTAACGTCGAAGAAACAAGAGTATACACAGCCGGGTATATTTCCATCTACCGACCTTGCCCCAGGGACCCAAAGAGCAAGAACCACCAGCACGAGCTTCTGGTGAACACTAAAGTGCATCTTGTCTAGTCCGGTGGGACCGGCTGCTGTGTCTTAATAAATACACCTGTGTGCTGTTGCACATATAAGCTCAGTCTCTCAGCCTCCACATCCGGCGCACGAGGTGGCCGTATTCAGTTGAGCGGGGGTTCATTTGCTGTGGGTAAGTCTATGTCATCACACGGTCGAGGACTGGCCGAGATTTAATACAATTCAGGACGACTCGCCTTTGTAGGGCCCTATTCGTGGGCCACACTGGTTAATGGGCCTTCGAGAATCGATAAATGAAGTATTCAGTATACCTTCATGTCATTCAGGGTAACCGACGTTTGTCTTGGCAGGAGAGGCAATGCAGCTTAGAAAGAGGAACAAGCGGTTTTAGTCTCCGGGGCTTCCGCCTATATAAACGATCGCGGCTCGCTCACAAAATTTTGACTTGCGTAGACGGAAGCGGAACGGGCAGTGCAAGAATAGCAAAAGTTTATTAATATTTACATATTCTCTGGGTAGAAAAAGAAAGCAATGGCTACAATGATGTATGTGCCGAGCAACATGGCGCCTTCGAGCCAGTTGGACTCGCCGTCTAGGATCAGATAGTTTGTGATGAAGACGGAAACAAACAAGATTGCGGTTTCGAACGTGTTGAAGTAGAGGGACATGGGCTGATGGATGATCCATCCGAGCACGACGAGGAATGGAGTGAGGAAAAGGGCGATTTGCATCGACGACCCGATGGCCACGCCAATGGCCAAATCCATCTTGTCCTTCATTGCAACCACCACGGCGGTGACGTGCTCTGCGGCGTTGCCGACAATTGGCAGCAGGATCAAACCGATGAACGTCTTGGACATGCCGGTCTGCTGGACGATGGAGTCAATCGAGTCGACAAGGTACTCTGCGCAGAAGGCAACGAGCACGGTGACCAAGACGAGCAAAAACACACTCTCGACCGGCTGCAACACGGTCTCGCGCGACTCGGTTTGGTTGCCCCCCGTCTCCTCACTCTGCTCTTCAAAGTAATCGGCGTGCGTCTTGATCTGGAAGAACAGGTACAAGACGTAGATGATCAAAAGGACAATCGAAGTTCCTCGCGAGAGCGCAAGGATCCCTTGCGACTCTCCGGCGCTGGTAGGACCAGCGCCAGGAATAACCTCCTCACCCTTGGCAATACCGCCAATAGTGGCATGGAATGCTGCAGGAATCAACAACGACGCCGTGGCCAAAGCCATCAAACTGGACATGGTCTGGGCAACCGTTTGGTTGAAGGTCTGCTGGGTGCGATTGTATCCACCAGCAATGAAACAGCATCCCAACACCAGAAGAATATTCGACAGAATAGACCCCAACATGGATGCCTGGACAATTCGGATCTCACCCTTCTTCAAAGCAACAATGGCCACAATCAGTTCCACAGCATTGCCAAACGTCGCGTTCAGCAACCCTCCAATTGTATCACCAACATGCTCAGCAAGCTCTTCAGTCGCATACGACAACAGTCCTGCCAACGGAATGATAGCTAAAAAGTTCAAGCTAAAAGTCCATCCAGCGGGCCACTCCAAGATGCCCGCAATAATGCCCAACGGCACAAATACCAAAAGTGTGTTCACGTACGAGCTCAGGAACACCTTGTTGAGCTTCTCATGTATCTTGTACCCGCCTTCAGACCGGTTTCGTCCTCCCAACAGTGGTGCTTGTTCCGACATGGCTTATCGCTCTTCTAGTAATCGTCAAGCAATACAATACTGGCGGGAAAAAAAAAAAAAAAAAAAAAAAAAAAATTCAAGCAACAAAGAAACCGTCTTTCACAAACCCAGGCAGCAACGCGCTCTCATATAACAAACATCCCTTAATTTCTTTCGTGCGGCTCCCCGCCTTCTCTAAGCCACTCCCAATGAAGAAATGGCGCGGCGCTCAATTGCCAAATCGGGTGCATTCGCTCCCAGCCGTCTCATTTTTCTCGATGAGCTCAATTGTCTAGTGGAGCTATTGTATAGATATTGTTTTTATGCAATTTATTTGTGATAACGTTCGACTGCGCACATGAATGAGCTCGGTAGTGCTGCTCCTCGAACCGTTCAATATACACTTCCAAGGTTAGTATTTATCGGATATGCAATAAGGTGACATCACTTTAAAACATCCCCGCAGATTAGCAACAACGTATTATGCCACGGCTGAATACTCCGGCGGTCTCGACCAACCACTTTACCTTTGCATTGATTCTTTTCAGTTATTTGTTTACACAGTCATCAGCAGCACGAGAATAATAAGAAAGACCGACAGCGAAATGGAAAGTTTGGTCATCGGCCCAATGGACGGAGCATAGAGAGACGGGGATCTATTGAAAGGCAAGCCTCGTAAAATAGCATCTTGAGCATCAAAATCGAGGGTCCCGTTGATGAGAAAATGAGAGAACTTGCCTGTGGACAAAACATTGACGCGAATTGCTGGCCCATTCTCAATTAAATCGGAAAAGTAAGCAAGGGAATCCATCTTTTCACACGAGCACAGCATTGCCATCATGCAATAGCACTCTACTTGGCAATATCGGTCCTTAGTGGGCTGGACGTTATACCGGTATTCGTATACGTCACCTCCCCAATGTCCAGGAAATGCGCTGTTTGGTGCCGGTATCTTGATGGGGTTGAGGGACGCCTTAGGAGATAAGTCCCCTGCAACGTAAAGTTCATTAGCCCCGCCTGTATAGTACGAATTCCGCACAAGCCAGGGACACGAACCCTGCCTTTGCTCCGCCGTGAGCTTGGTTCCGTTGCAGTCAAGTCCCCATGCCTGCCCCACTAAGAGAACAATAAAACAAATAGAGAACATGGTGGTAAAAAGATAGCTGCCATGTTTACCAACTCTATTGTTATAAACAAACTAAAAACAACACTATCAACCCAGTTTGGCTCTGGCAAGTGCTGTTAAAAAAAACCCCTGATGAGCAAATAAATATATTTCAAACAAGTCTATGATTAATCATGTATAGCAAATAAATAAGTATTGACGATAGCGAGGAAATTAGAAAGCCTTGATTTCAGGATATAGGTTACCAGACGTGGATTCGTCTTTGTTGTTGTTACTAAACTTCTTGTTTTGGATTGACTCTGCGACCAGTCCTCGCAGCCGTTCAACCAACTCGAGGTGTCTTTGACGCATTGGTTCATTATTAATTTTGGTCTTCTCCATGGAAGAAGCCAGAGCCTCGACCTCCTCGTCCTCGTCCTCCTTGGCCTTCTGCTTCTGTTGCTGTTCATATTCATACTTTGAAGTCTTTTGTGTCAGTCCCACTGTAATCCGCTTGTCCCGATTATCCTGATAGTCATATCGAGAAGCAAGCTGTGGCTGTGTGGCTGCGACACCTTGTTGCTGTTCCTGCTGAGCTATTTGTGTACCTCCGGGATACCACGACTGTTGTGAAGTGCTGCCATCGTTTTCAGCCTTGACCGTGGCTTGTTGTCCTTGCTCTTGAGTTTTGGCCTGCGGCTCTTGTCCTTGCGAAGAGGGCTGTTGATGCTGCGGAGTCTGATAACCGGCAGATTCCAAGGCGGGGACTGGTTGCTGCTGCGAAGAGCTTGAGTTTGGGATGCTAGGGTATATGTGGACATTATTCGGCAGTGCTGTGTTAGTGGTGGTGGTGGTGGTGGTGGGTGGATACATATTCGAAGAGGATTGTTCTGGAGTTCGCCCGTATGGAGAAGCCATGGATGCTTGGTTACTATGAGTGACGTGATAGAAGTGTCCGCTGTGATCATGTGCAGCAGCCGCTGGTCCCGCAGTCGACATATTGGCTTGGAGCTGCGACAAGAATTGCTCGGCCTCCATTGCTTCTTGGGGTGTTCTGAATGGTGGAAGGCCCGGATTCCTTGGATTGGAGTAAGCCATTTGCGTTTCCAACGAGTTTAATCGGTTCGACATATCCGAGTTGTACACTGGCGGGATCCGTTGCCGCTTAATACCTTCGAAAAAATCGTTTGGCCCTGCACTGTCGGCGCCTCGCTTTCGCGACTCTGTCGAAGGTTCAAAGTCCACCCAACGCTGGTGCTGCTGCGGGAGAGGGGGCGGCGGAGGTGGTGGCATATGCTGTAGCTGTTGCGGGGCTTGTTGTGGAACTGGGTGCATTTGTTGATGATACAGCGGTCCGGTTGCCATGTACGAAGGTAAATAATCTGATGTCGTGGCCGGTGGCAGAGGCGGGAAGCTATGGGGGTGACCGTGGTGGCTGATTGACGATGTGTAACCGTTAGACTCGAGAGAATATGACGCTACTGGATACCCGCCTCTGGCGATGTTGGTTCTGGCGTAGTTGTGGTCCTCGGCGTGCGTTTTCACATGTTTCTTCAGATCCTGGGGTCTCTTGAATGTCTTGCTGCAGTTCTGACATTTGAACGGTTTCAAAGGTACATGGACTCGGATGTGACTGGTAATGTGGTCGCGCTTCACTGTGTGCACTTGACAGTTGTCCCATCTGCAGCTCAGTGACAAATTGTTTGTCGATTTGCGACCAACGTGCTCCTCACACAAATGTCGATATAAATCCTCTGCATTTTCAAATAGTCGGCCGCATTGCAGCCATTTGCACAAAAGAGGCGTGCTTCCGTTGCTATCATTACTCGTCGACCCAGAGGGTGTTCCAGATTGATATCCACTGTGGTGACTTCTGGGGGACTGGCTGTTGTCGTCGCATGATGGTGGGGTTACTGTTTGTGAGTGTTGTGAGCCGTTGCCGTTATGTGCACTACTACCGCTGCCAGCATGCGCCCGGTTATTGCTCATCACATACATCGGCTGCTGCTGAATTGAGGCCTGACGCCCCTGCTGTACTTGTTCCTGTCCCCGGTCTGCTGCCAACTTGTACCCGTTGCTCACGTACACGCCGCTGCTCACTGGCTCGTCTGACGATACCGGTGGAGACGGAAGCGGTGCACTGCCTTGGCCACCGCTATACCTCTTGTCCATAGAGCCCTGCTGATGCTGCTGTTGGCTCATGTCAAAAAAATCTGCGCTTGGTTCACTGGCTGGTGTATGTTGTGGATAGCTTGCCATTTTCTTCCACCAGGCTTATATATACTAGGCGCTACATGCGTCGATCAACCTTTTTATAGGAAATGCTCTTTTCCCCTTTCCCACCTTATGTAGCGCGCCGCGCGCCGCGCTTTTGCTTGGCCGCGCCAAGATTTACTTCTTTTCGCCAAGAGGACCAAGTTCCCTGGGTCTAATTTCCTAGGGGTCGAAGATGATGCCAATTCCCTGGCCTATTTTGATGTTTGGGCCCTTTCTGCTTTGGATTGTTGAGGAACCTATAGTTTTGCACATTTGGGATTTTCCACCTGCCGACTGTCAATAATTGGACTTGCCGATGCATGCATGTTTCACTTTCGTTATCTCCCACGTGCTTTTTTTTTTTTTTTTTCCTCTCCGTTCCGGTTCGGTTGGCATGGTAACGCCGCCTTTCCTTGGCAACCCCGTTAAGTCCCTTGCCTTGTCGACGCTTGGGAGGCTGTGTACATTACGTAGGAATGGACGGTTTCTGGAGGTCCACGATGGCATTTTTCTTTTTCCTTTTCTGTTATTTAAAACAAAGCTAAGTAAATTAAAAATGAGATCTGAGAGCTCTTAGCTATTCGTTTTCCTGATCCTGGCCTGTTTATGGTGTGTCCTTTTCAGTCCTCGGTGTGTTCCAATTATATATATACTCTATTAACCGTATATATGTAGATAGGATTAAGAACCGATCTCATAAAACGACAAGACCTGTCCGTAGGTAGGATGACAAGCCTATTATAGTCATTGCTTGGTACAATTTATAAAGATACTCTATATTTAATCGAATGGGATATCGAGGCTAATTTTTTAACAAATACCGGTATTCGAGAATTCAAGACAACACCAGGAAAATGACGAAAAATATACTACTTGGCAGAAACTAGGAGGGTTTTTTTTTTAAATTTTTTATTTTTGATATTATAACACTAAAGATCACTTAAATCAAATAATCTATTTCTTAGCAGCCTTCTGAGCAGCCTTGGTGACCTTACCAGCACCCTTCTCAGACTTCTCAACAGCCTTGATGACACCGACAGCAACAGTCTGTCTCATGTCACGGACGGCGAAACGACCAAGAGGTGGGTACTCAGTGAAGGTCTCAACGCACATTGGCTTAGATGGAACCATTCTGACGATGGCAGCATCACCAGCCTTGACGAACTTAGGAGAGTCCTCGACCTTCTTACCAGAACGTCTGTCAATCTTCTCCAAGAGCTCATCGAACTTGCAAGCAATGTGAGCAGTGTGGCAGTCCAAAACTGGAGCGTAACCAGCAGAGATCTGACCAGGGTGGTTGAAGATGATGACCTGAGCGTTGAAAGAGTCGCAGCCCTTTGGTGGGTCGTTCTTGGAGTCACCAGTGACGTTACCACGTCTGATTTCCTTGACGGAGACGTTCTTGACGTTGAAACCAACGTTGTCACCTGGAGCACCCTCTGGGATCTGCTCGTGGTGCATCTCGACGGACTTAACTTCAGTGGTGACACCAGCTGGAGCGAAGGTAACAACCATACCTGGCTTGATGACACCGGTCTCAACACGACCGACTGGCACAGTTCCGATACCACCGATCTTGTAGACATCCTGAAGAGGAAGACGGAGAGGCTTGTCAACTGGTCTGGCAGGTGGCTCAACGGAGTCAATGGCCTCCAAAAGAGTCTTACCCTTGGCAGTACCGCTCTTGGTCTCACGCTCCCAACCCTTGTACCATGGGCAGTTGTCGGATGGCTCAATCATGTTGTCACCGTTCCAACCAGAGATAGGAACGAAAGCAATCTGCTTAGGGTTGTAACCAACCTTCTTGACGAAGTTGGAGGTCTCCTTGACGATTTCGTTGAAACGATCCTCGGACCACTTAACGGAGTCCATCTTGTTGACAGCAACGATCATGTTTCTGACACCGAGGGTGAAAGAAAGAAGAGCGTGCTCTCTGGTCTGACCGTCCTTGGAGATACCAGCCTCGAACTCACCGACACCACCAGCAATGATGAGGATGGCGCAGTCAGCCTGGGAGGTACCAGTAATCATGTTCTTGATGAAATCTCTGTGACCTGGAGCATCAATGACGGTGACCTGGTACTTAGGAGTCTCGAACTTCCAGAGAGCAATATCGATGGTGATACCTCTCTCACGCTCGGACTTAAGCTTGTCCAAAACCCAAGCGTACTTGAAGGAACCCTTACCGAGCTCGGCAGCCTCCTTCTCGAACTTCTCGATGGTTCTCTTGTCGATACCACCGCACTTGAAAATCAAGTGACCAGTGGTGGTGGATTTACCAGAGTCGACGTGACCAATGACGACGACGTTAAGATGAGTCTTTTCCTTTCCCATTTTTAATAATAATTACTCAGAATGAAATGCTTTTGTGATTTCGGGTGTGAGTCGACAGAGAGAAAAAAAAAGAAAGAGATGGGTGTGGGAACCGTGGTTTATATACCCAATTCCCAACACCTGAAAAAATTTTCACTCGTCAGGGGTCACCCTGCCCAGCTTTTGCGTAGCAATTTCCTTTTTAGGAAGGGACTGGCCACCTCATCAACCTCACTTTGCGGTACAGTTTATACCGGGAACATAGTTACTCATAGTGACTGTCCTTTGTTGCGCGTACAACCAACAGAGGTCTAAGCACGCGCATTTACATAGTGTAACTTTTGACAGTTTATCTGGTCAATTTGGACCAAAAACGATCGACTGGTGCTGCGTTTTTCATGCGGTTCCAGGAAATGGTAATATATCTTTCGATTTAGGCTCACTCGCCTTGGATTCTCGCTTGGAAAGCTGTGTGAGCTCTTGCACACTGCGCGTCTAGTCCGGTTTGCAAAAAATTTTTCAAGCAAAAAAGCAAACATGATCATCCGCCGCGTGGCGTTGTCGGTTAAACAGAAAACATAATCAAAAAGAAATTTTCCTTGAAAATTATTCTCCGTTTATTCTGATTGGTCATCACCTGTCGTTTTTTACTCCGATCCGACTCACACTGACTGTACTTCCATCGTTATTGACTAAACCAAGATCAATTGATCTTATTTTTGTTTCTGCTTCTTGCAGCGAAGCTAAGAAAAGTTTTTCTGTCCCCTTTGCGATTCCCGTCGGTATCGGCTTTCCGGCACCGCGAGGAAAAAACAAAATAATGATTAGGTCCTTTGGCGGTTTTTGTGTATGCGTGGCGTTGTGATTCCGTTTGGAACTTTTACCGAGACAAAGCACGGAACGATAGTGTTTTAAACAAGTGTTATCTTCACAAATACCTCCGCCTGCAGCTTGACTAATGAACAGAGCTATTGTTCGGGCGTTTGTAGTATTCTGTGCTATAATCGTAGCAACGGCTTCAACTGGACAGCCACCGGCTGTCTGTGAGACTACTTCCCACATCACCGGCAATCATTTCGACCTGAAAGCTTTGGCTAGGGAATATCCGAATGATGAGTGAGTATGGGCCAACGCCCAGAAGTGAGTAAACGTGGCTGACAGGGTCGTTTAGAAGTGACTGGCTCGTGAGAGGGCTGGACTTTCCTGCAAACTTCAGTGTTAATATCTGTGCACCGGTACTTGCACCCGTAGACGTGAAGGACGTCGAGCTTCCGCACAACGTGTCAGCATATTATAAAGACGCAACTGGCAAGATAGTGTCTATTGGATCAGTGTCCACAGCGCCGTATTTCCGAGGTCGAAGTCTTCTTTTGGAGTACAAGAACGGGTCTCCCTGTATTGATCCAAACACGGGAGCCAAGACACCGTTTAGACGATCGTCAATCTTTAACTTCAAGTGCGACGCAGACCTGGCTTCGTCTCGCCGAGCGGTTGTCTCGTACGTGGCGAATTCTAACAACTGCACATATTTTTTTGAAGTTCGCACTCCACATGCATGCCCAAAGATCGATAAGAATGAATCTGCATCCCCCATTGTCATATTTCTGATCATAACTCTTGTTGCTGTGTTGGTATATTTTGCTGGATCGGCATTGTTTAACCCCAGAGGAATACTTAACCTCAAAAGCATGCTGACTTCTTCCCCGTCTGGAGGATACAAGCGTTTTCCTCAGGGCAAGGACCAGTTCGACATGGACGTTTAATAGACCTCACACAGCTAGCACACATAGGTCTCTTTATTTATTACTCTTCTTCTTTTTGCCTCGCTTGAATCCACGCAGAAACTATATCTGCCTCTTTGATTCATAGAATTCTTGCCCGACTTTTTTTTATGCTTCAGGTTTTGTCATTCCACAGAGGCAAAGGAGACGGACAGTAATGACCCCGAAACTCTATCTCCCCATGGCTGGCCACTATAACTAAAGTAGCTAACCACCAGGATCAATTGTACGTTGAGAGCCATTAGTACAGGTAGATACAGTCGCAGGTCACAGCTGTCTATAAACGCCAAGATAGACTGAAATGAAGTTAATCTCAACTTGTCGTTGGCTTATTCTCTCTGTTTTTGAAATGTACGTGTCATGCATCATGAAAACGAAGAGACATAATAAAGCAGCAGGAAACGCTCCGGTGATAACTGATGTTCCAATTGACCTTCTGACAACTGTCTGCAAATTTCTTCCGTTAGGTGATCTTAAAACGCTGCAAAAAACGAATCGGTTCTTTTGTCATGTTGTGCGCACCGTACGTTGGAACACAATCGCTTTTAAACCGAACGAGCCAGTTCATTACAAAAGGATAGATGAGTTAGAATCATGCACAGCTCGAAAGATTGAAGAACATGAGATGCTGAGTCGGAGCCACAAAACGAACATGAGGTTCGCC
>JAJMBO010000022.1:0-66182 GCA_030585065.1 Blastobotrys persicus
CGCCATCAACCAACCCAATGAATGAATTCTTCAATATGCCGAAATGTCTGAAATAGACCAATATCCGAGCTCTCCTGCTTGATGTTATTCACTTATTTTATTATATGTGTATGTACTCAGGAGTAAATTGATTATTATTATTATATTATTATTATTAAAAAATAGGCTATTTTTTACTGAAAAATTTGTATTAATTCTAAATGTATGTACTCAGGAGTTTTATTATTATTATTATTATAATAATAATAAAATATTACATATTTATCTTCATTATCTCGTAGTAAGCCCTCTACACTTCTAAAATTTCATCATCAGAATCACGGTGATCGGGGAGTGGGATTTCATGTCTCTTTTCCTTTTCAGGAGTGTAGGCGTATTTGCTTCTCTCTCTAATGCGTGCACCATAAATGTAAAACAAATAGGGAATGGCACAGCACGCAAGTGCAATGAATGCAAGTAGGCTGCTGGCCCATTGATACCCTAGACGGTGATACATTTGAATTGTAAAGAGAGGAACGCAAGCACCCCAAATAGATCGCACGAATGTCTTCGCCGCCAAGGCAGAGGCAGCAAAATGAAGATACGAGTCGACAATGTAATTATTGGCCGAATTATAGAGCAAGATAAATCCAACACCACAGGGGAATCCAGCAAGACAAGGGCCAACCCAGGAAATACGAGGATAGGACGTCCACGCAAAGATAAACAAGCCTACTGGAACAAACCAGCAGCCGATCATCATCGGGATGAGACGTAGTTCAGCTGGAGGCGCCTCGTTACGTTCGATATACGGTTCACAGAGCTTGTTATAATGTCTGTTAACATATGGAGACACTGCCGTAGCGGACAAAACTCCTACCATGATAGGGATAAACATGAGACCTGTCATCGATGCATTCCAACCTTTCCCTTCCATGAAGACAACTGGGTATGCAAAGAAGAACATGTACAACAATCCATACAGAACTGACATGTAGATTGTGACCAAGAATACAATGATTTCACCAAGAAGTTGAGTGGGCCGGAATAATGTGACCTTGACAGTGATTGAGAGCGGAACTGGATTTAGCTCCCTGTCAGTCACGAAGCTGTCATCACCTGTAAGCTTGCGGAGACGTTTTGCGCGACGATAAAGAATAGTGGCATGGTGAGTTTCTGGAACTAACAGAGTGATCGCATAAACAACACCAGAAAAGATAAGTAGGATCCAGTAGAGCCATCTCCAACCCAGGTTATCGCCAATAAATCCACCAACCAAAGGCCCAACAGCTGGGCCAATGAACGGAGCAGCTGAGAAAACAGACATGGCTACGCCCCTTTCGGAACCCTTCCACATATCACCCAAAGAACCACCAATAAGAGTCATTGGCGCAGAAAATGCAATCCCATCAATAAAACGGCAAACCAATAGCGTGCCGATGTTTTCTGCTACAGCACAGGGGATAATAAATATGACAGCAAAGAAGATGGTCACTGCATAAATAATCTGTCTTCCAAATTCTTCGGATGCAGGTGCAAACACTAGGGGACCGACACCAAAGCCAATTACCAACAGGGTGACTGTAAGAATGACCACTTCTTCAGACACCCCGAATGTTTCCTGGGGTCCCACCATGTCGCCAGTAACAATCGCTGATGCCAATGCCACAGTGAAGCATAAAAGACCAAGAATTGACGTGATCCACCATTTTTTAGTACTGCTCCACTCACGCGGATCATCCTTGTCTTTCTTTAAGAACTCAACAAGTCGCTTCCCCGTCTGAGGATCAAGCTTGTATCCGTATGGGTCCTGTGGATGGATATCTTCTACGGCTGTGGCCTCCTTGCTGCTTACAGACATTGTCATTTGATGTGGCCAACAGTGCGACCCTGAGATATATATAGGGTCATTCTAAAAACTCTTGTCCGAAAGGTCGCCGAAGGTATTCGGATAAGTTATCCGGCCAGTTTATGCAATCTTTTTCTTGGAGACGTTTTAACCACTGTTAGATTCTCTCTACCAAATATCAGAACACTCCGAGAGTGGCATTTTTCTAGCCTCCATTTCAAGAGAAAAAGAGCAATAAAACGGGATTGTGAAGCGGTTCATGCGTGGTATTTAGTTTCTTTCTTTCTTTTTTTTTCTGCCCTGAAAATCAGCCTTATAGTTAAAACCCATGAGACTGAGACATTGTCAATCAGTTCTCGGCCATCCGCCAAATCAGCCGTCAAAGGGCGAGCAATGCTTCGTACATATTGATTCTAAGCCAATTATAAGAAGCATGGAGGGTGGAGTACTTCAGGCACAATTAAGGATGGACAATCATCACCTATTCTCTGCATCTAAGATAGACAAAGTAGTCCTAAAATGCGGTGAACCAGCAGAAATTAGAAGTATAGTAACACCATCCGCATTGCCAATTGCAATAGCCATATTTCACACGCAATATCCCAGCACATGAATTCATCTTCTGCAGGAACGCCGGTTTATAGCGAAAATCTTTCACTCCAACTGCTTTCTAATCGGATAAATATAACCAGACCGCGGGATGTGGAATTTAATTGGCCAAAATTTCCCTGAAAGCAGTGTGCCAAGGCAAAAGGATCTGAGACCTCGGCAACTTTTTCCAGAGCGTGCGGCGAGATTTACATTACGCTGATCTCCCAATGAAAAGATAGTCTTATCAAATCTGCTGGCTTGGAGTTTTTTTTTCTTTCTGTCAGTAATCGTTGTCGACTTTGAAAGAATCTTGCGATTAAAAAAGATGCAGTGTAGCTGGAATCACTGGTCGCGGTTTAGCAAAAGGGGCATGGTGTTGGTAGAGGACGAGACATTTTTTTTTTTTTTTTTTTTTTTTTTTTTACTGACAAAATGAAGGTGTAACCATTCATTCTAAGCCCAGCTGAATATGTGAAGTTTATTTACATATTGGACATTTCAGTCATCCAATTGAGTGATATTCAGATGCCTCAATATTAGCTATTTCGCCAGTTATAGCTTCTGCTGCGGATATCGTCAGTGCTTAAGGTGTTTGGTATTGATGAATAAATTTCAGAAAACCTAATTGGAGCAAAAGAAAGAAGTCCTTTTTATAGAGTAAATATTTTGTCGGGAGTACGATTGATTACTTTGACACACGGGCGCCCTCAGGATCAATTAATGACATTAGCTCTATAGATAAATAATCTAATCTTCTCTCCATTTTCCGTTTTTGGCATAATCATCGTAAAGAGATCGGAAAATATCCCTTGTGGATGCGTCCATTAGCGAACTGGCTACACGATGACCCTCGGGCCCGAGGACATCGAAAACAAGGTAGAATCCGGGTCGGAGAGATTCCGCGATATCTCTGGCAAAGCGAGGACTAAGAGAACACTGACAGTAGCTCAAGAGAAGCACATGAACATATTTCGCAAGCTCTTTTTTGGCCAGCGACGACGAGGATGTCAGGTTATTTTTGCCTCCTCTTTCTCGAATAGACTGGATACTTGGTTCACACAAGTTCGACAGGAGACGAGCATATGCATCAGAACTCGCCGGTCCCATGTACTGGCACAACCACGCAGCTCGATCAGCTCTAGTCTCGCTATTGTTCGTGAGGGAAATTAGCAGAGACTTAAAAACCTGCATTATCAGCTGGTGACGACCATTAATTCGATGTCGATGGAAAAGCAATATAGAAGAAACCACCAAGGTCATTTCAACATAAATCGAGCTGGCAATTTTTGTAGATGTCGGCAAAAACTGTGGTCCATGTATTGAATTGAGCTTACAAATCATACCAAGCGTCAATTCTAGACAATATTGGCTGATCATCCAGGTCTTCTCTCTGAGCACCATTTTAACCAATTGCAAAAACGATAGCAGAGATTGCTCACCAAACTTGTTACATTTTTCCGAGGCCAGGGAAATCAGCTTGGTGAAACAATCATGATTCAACGTAACATCTTTTTCTAGGACAGAAAAGAGTGCATTAAACGCCTCCATATATTCGTGTCCAATCTCTTTTGTGGTCGAGAAACATTCCACGAGGACTTCATCGTAGATTCCCTGGAGCTTTTCAACCCCCAGCTTCGACAAATATCGCGAGTAGGAAGTGAACAGTGCATCTGACTTGTCATGAATTGACAAGAAAATGAATCGTGATGTAATGAACAATCCGTCCTCATTGTCCTCAGCCGATTCGCATAGAAGTACAAACGACCGTTGTGCCAAGTCCCTAAATGTTTTGCGTTCAGCGCCATTTGTCAAGCTCAGTCCCTTAATCGCCTCATCAAACAACTTAGACCCACTGGCGAAGAGTTGCATCAACTGGCTCGTTTTGAAATTTCTAGCCATTTCAGTAACATGGCGTAGTAAAAGTGTGACTTCTACAGCAAATGAGTTTGGTTTTTCAGCAATTTCAGTTGAAAAAACCTCGAGGACTCGTGAAGACGTCGCTATAGTGGACTCTTGAAACCCATCCTTCTCGAAATCCACCAAGTCAAGAAGCTCGCCAACAACAGTAGAACTCAACTTTAAAATCCAAAGATATTTCATAGTTTTACTTTCATCCGTTTGCTTGACAATTTTCCCTTGCTGAAGCTTTAGCAGCCGTTTTACGGCAGTTTTGATGAAGTCCTCACTTGATTTGTTACCCGACTTGAAGTTCTGCGCATGGTATCTTAATACTCTTTCAGATATTTCAGTAGACAGAGCATCCATTTGCTGAGAATAATGGCTGAATCGGCGTTCTAGCAAGTCTTCTAACTCGTCAAACTTGGTTTCTAACCTGGAGAGACCAGATGGACGCTTCAGCAGATTGCTGATAGCCGTCCGAACCACCAACATGTTTTCGGTCAACTGAGCATTTGGCTTTTTCTGATATTTCTCAATTTCTAGTTGGCAAAGTGCATTTACCAGCCTTCCTTCTGACATTCGCATTTGCTTAGTGAACAGCTCTGGAGGAAAATATCCAACAGCTTTTGCTAGAAGGAAAACATCTTCCGGCGCCTTGTCCAACTCTTTAATTAACCCATCCACCATGTGTTTAACTAGCCGAGATTGATCGTAAAACACATCCTGTGTAACCAAGTCCAAAAATGCGTCTGTATTCTGCATATACAACCCGCAAAGGATCGACAACTCATCGTCAGTAAATTTAGCATTCGCCAAAACGACCCATCTATCTGAGATTCTTTTTAAACCAGCAACAACAGACGGAGAATCCTTATGCTTTTTGAGAAACTTCAAATAGTCAGTGGCAAAGCCTTGGTCTACTTCAGAGAATTCAGCTACTCTGAATAACACCTGAGAAGAATAAAACCATAAATCAGGGTGATCATGTTTAGAAAGTTTCAACGCCCTTAATTGATGAAAGTGCTTTTCCGCAAAGTGTAATACAAGCCTGGGACCCACAGATGTAACAAGATATTTTAATTCCCACAGATTTGGATCCGAGCTTCCATCCCCCAAAGCCAAAACAGTTTCCAAGTTTTCAACATTTGCTGTAACCAATAATCGTTCCGGACCTGACAGCAGGCATTTGACCATAGTGATTAACGGCAAGAAGTTTTTGAAAGATGACGCACCTGTCTTGCGCTTTTTCCTTTCGGGTTCACCGTCCTTATTGACAAAATTGTTATTAATCCGCTCTATTAGTGTTTTAAAAATCTTGTCGAGCTGGTCAGACGACAGCTGTCTTAGACCGTTCGATATTTCTAAAGTTACGGCAGGAGTTTGCCAAATAACATTTTCGTTCAACAGTCTGTCCCATCTCAGGAGAAAGTCGGGGAAGTCTCTTGTTCGAGAATAGAGCTTTACAAGTACCTGACAGAACTCAACACAATCTAAGCTCTTATCATCGAGCATGGAGAAGATCTCGTCTGAAAGGGTAAATATAACGTCGCTGTCAAGCTGAGCAATTTCCGAAAAGAGCTGCCAATCAGGGCTGTTCAGTTTACCCTTTACTATTTCCTCCAATTGGTTTGTCGGAAGCCTAATATTTCTTTTCGATGCAATGTGTAATAATCGATACGTTGAGTCTGGAAAAACTGCAACAAACTGGTTGAAGTAGTTAACTGCCTTTGATCGAAGCTTTTGATTGCCGGCAACTGTCTGGAAAAGTACTTCAATGGTTGGTATCAAGTTTTTGGCATTCGGCGCGCTGCTCAGGCCCTTCTGCATCAACTGACCAATTTCACTGTCATTACCAGAGTAAAGAGTTAAAAAGGAAAGGAACGTAGCTTCGACAGCACGGTGTAGTTCACCGCTACCCAGATCATCCGAACAAATAGATAAAGAAAATGCAGAGACAAAAGCCTTTGAGACCAATTTCTTAGTTTTGAGGCCAGAACTGATGCACACAGAAATAATTGGTTGAAACGGGTCATACGTGGAAGGCAAGCACACACTTCCTATACACATGCAAAACAGAAACGTTAAAAAGGATGAACCGTTTTCAGGTGTTGAGCGGCTCCATACAACGTCCATTGACATAGCGCTTACAACGGACACGATTTGATCTACCAGTTCCTCCGAAATTGCGCCCTTATTATACACATCATGGAAAGTTTCAGCCAAAATATGTATAAAATCGTGGTTTAAATAGGATCGCTCTCGCGTATCTTTATCCACACTGTTCCAAGTCAAATGAATGAGTCTCCAGACCAGTCGATTGATCCGCCATTCTGTACCTTTATTATTACTAATTCGATCCAATAAAAGGTCCAAAATAACAGAGTCTTTCCTTGGGAGGTATACGTCAATTTCATCATTATGCAGCGCGTACGCTGTTTCTAAAATCTGGTCCAACTGACTATCCTTATGACGAAGAAACTTGGTTATCTTCTCCGAGGACTCAAGCTACATGGGTCCAATTGTTAATACATAGTTTGATCGATAACAAAGAGGCACAATAAACTTACACCGTCCATCATGGTATTTCCCCCAAATTTCAGCACACCGTTCAATAAATAAATCTAGTCCAGCTTTGTTGAAACAACTACTTTGATAATCTTGTATCACAGTTAGAAAATTTAGTGTACGGCTGATGAAGCCGGTGTCGGACTCCCGACGTCTTTCCCGATTATTGGACTACTGGGGCCCCGAATAAGAATCACTTGGCTACTATGGACTCCTTCTATTGTTATATATTGTTGATTTCTCGAATTATTGTAAAACTTAGTTTACTTTATATATATCACCCTCGTGGAGAATATGTTCAAATAGTTTTGGTTGGCGCACGGCTGAACTGCGTCGTGTGCGCGAATGCCGGTGGGAGAAGGGCTCTTGAAAAATTTCAAATTGACCAAATTTATCTAATCAGAGTACACTTGGTAACTATGGGAAAAAGCAAGAACTCCAAGAAGGTCGATACAGAAAAGGACGATGAAGAGCTCGAATTAGAAAAGATAGTCTTTGGAGATCTAGAAGGGTTTGAGAGCGGATTGAGGCAGCTGGATCTCGATAATGAGCAGCTATATGACGAATACCAAGATGAAGATGCTGATAGCGAGAATGAACAGGATGGCCACACCAAAGACGGCAAAGACATGAGTGGTGTGGCTGATGATAATCTATTTTTCGTCGATGAGGGCGAAAGTCTACTAAATAATGAAATGTCATCATCATCCGACGAACATAGCGATAGTGATTCGAGTAGTAGTGATGAGTCTGACGGAGTTGCATGGGAAGATAGTGATGATGAGCGGTTGCAAATCTCGCTTGTTTCAAGAGATCAACTGAAAAAATTGCGAAAAACGCCCGAGGATACTACGGTAAATGGGAGAGAATATACCAAACGATTGCGTGCTATGTTCGAAAAAATGAATGGAGAACAAAAATGGGCCAAAATTAATAGGGATAGTGAAGATTCTGAACAAGAATCTGAAGGTGAGGTTATGGATGAGGACGAATCTGAAATCCAGGGAGCTGCAGATCCTTTGTCTAAGCTGTTGCGCAATACCTCATCTTACGTTTCTAAGGCAGAGAGTAAACTTCTGCCACCCACTAGCATTGATATTTCTCGCCTGAAGGACGCGAACCAAAATTCTCCCTCGCAGTCTGCTATTCAGATGCTTAATTTCCATCCTACACATCCATTGTTACTTTCTTCAGGCTATGACCGTACCCTACGAATGTATCATATTGACGGACGAAATAACCCCATCGCAACAAGCTTGCATGTCCGCGAATCACCTTTTCAAACGGCCCAATTCCATCCTGACGGTAAGCGGGTGTTTGCTGCGGGACGAAGGAGATATCTTTATATCTGGGATATTGAAACTGGGTCAGCGACAAAGATCACAAGAATGTACGGACATGAGCAAACCCAAAGAAGTATGGAGAAGTTTGAACTTTCTCCATGTGGCCGATACGTTGGTTTAATGGGTAAAAATGGTTGGATGAACGTGCTTTCTGCCACAAGTGGTCAGTGGATTACTGGTGCCAAGGTAGAGGGCATAATTGCCGACATTGCATGGCATCATGATGGAGAGCACGTTTCAATCGTTAATACGAATGGAGAGGTGTGGGAATGGAGCTCCTCTACTAGACAATTTACTAACCGATGGAAAGACGAAAGTGGAGTGGCGATTACAACAATAGCACTTGGCGGCCGAAATGATAGATGGTGTGCAATCGGCAGTCAGAGTGGTATCGTCAATGTGTATGATAGAAAGAATCCGACAGTTGGCATGCAGTTATCAGATGCCGAGGCGCCAACGTACAAACCCATTGCATCATTAGATCAACTTGTAACCACTATTTCGTCACTCCAGTTTTCTCCTGATGGCCAAATCTTAGCAATGGCAAGTAGAGCTAAGAAAGATGCCCTCAGACTCGTTCACGTCCCATCTTTCAAAGTTTTCCAAAACTGGCCGACATCCGGCACTCCTTTGGGTCGCGTATGCTCGCTTGCGTTTACGCCGGGGACGGAGATGCTTTGTGTTGGCAATCTCGCTGGGCATGCCCGACTATGGAAGCTGAATCACTACGTTAAATAGATGTAATAGACTAATGCAAGTAATGTCTTTTTTTTTTTTTTTTTTTTTTTTTTTTTTTTTTTTTTTTTTTTTTTTTTTTTTCTTTTCAGGGCTGGCCCATTCGGTGTGAACTTTGCTTCTTACACAGAATATATGTATTAGTGCGTTAGTGCAATGCTTCTCTTGCTTAGTCGAAGCCCGCTTTCGTACTAAAAAAACAAACATACGTACAAATACAGAATTATTCACATGTACAGATCATTATACAACATTAAATTAACAAAGATGCGAAGAACAGCATGCCAAGTACAAGGAATGATGGAGCAAGGCTAGAAGCCTTATCAATGGTCAATGTCGGAGCGAATTCATTAGACGATTTGTTAACCTTGTGATCAGCCAAACCTCCGTCCCAGCAGTATCTTTCAAAGCATCTCCTGCACTGTTCAGTTGGTTCTTGGCCCCGTCGTTCAACCTCGCGCTGAATTATTGCGCAACCGAGACACGCTGGCCATTCACTGTCCAGAGTGGAATTTTCTCGAGTGGAGACATGATATCCATTGTTAATCATGCCTTGAACTTCCTCGGCGTCGTAAGACATTTTGAATGTAGACGTGTTTGAGAAGTATGAATGAGCAAAGTTGGCGATGTAGACAATGAGCGGAGGCACATAATAATCATCGCTGTCGAGGTCATCTGGATAAAGGGTTGTCAAGTTAGTGATGTTGCAGCCGAAAAACGTTGGTCGTTGGGTAAGCCCCTCATTAATAAATGTATTCGTGTCAGGAACGTATGGGAAGAAAGTTTGGTTTGATTCGATGTTGAACTGACGCTCATACGTTGCAGCCATAGACGTTCCATTTGGCCAGCTATAATCAGTGTCTGCAGAATTGTCAAAGGCGAAAAGAACGTCTACCTTACGTTCCGGCTGGATAAATGGATAGATGGGAATATTCTGTCCATCCTCACCGCCATCAACCAATGTCAACCATTCGGCATCTTTGACGGACGAGTTACCATAGTCAGTTCCCTTGAACGGGTTCGGAGCGTAAATGGCTATATCGTCATTTCTGCCACCAATCTTCTTCAGCAGCTTCTCTGCTAGATCGTAGACGACTCCGGAGACACCGGTGCTGTTTAATTGCAGTATAAACTGGTTGAAAAGTGACGACGAGGTACCCATGATGAAACCCGCATTGTCAAAGCCGCCAATGCACTTGTCCTTATCCTTTGGCTTGCCCTCATTTACCTCTGTTCCCAGATACTTGATGTCGGTAAATGCGTAGATGGCAGGGTCCCAAGTACCCAGCTCGAACGGGGTAATCTCAAACACGGTCGAATTTGTAGACAAAATCTTAGTACCCGGTTCCCGGCCGTCTGCAATGACGATTGGGAATGGCATCTTGTGGTCCTTGAACACTGGGAAGTTACGAATATCGTCCCAAGTTAGAGCGGGCCCGCCCCTGTCGAGGCCAATGAACTGCTGCGAAAGACCTCTGCCCCAGATATCGGTGATTGAGGTGTTGAAGTCCTCACCTTTGCTTTCGACATCCTCCTTTAGGTTGTCCCAATAATGCGCAGTGTGGAAAATATTCAATCCACCAGGATTGACGATCGAATGCTCCAAGTCCCAGACGTCGTCTGACGCTTGCAGCTTTTCGACTGAGCTGAAATTGTTGAGCACAACTGAACCAACTAGCCAATTTCCGCCAGAAAGTCCCGACAAATAGGTGGATGCCTGTAGAATTCCGCCAATGTGTCCTTCAGACGTTGCGTTGTTGGTTCGCTTATCCAGGGCCGCGAGTTCGCCAGCCCCTGCTAACATAGCCCGGTATCCACCACCGGAAAACGCGAGGGCAATATTGGGGATCCTGGTCTTGTTCTCTGCCAAGAAGCTCTGGGGATCAAAGTCGCTCATGTTGGCGCGCTTCAAGTAGTCCAGAAGAGGCTTTCGAGCATGCTTCTGACGCTCGGAAATCCATTTCACTTCATCCTCATTCAGCTTATCCGCCATACGCACCAACGATTCTTTGTTTGGACATTTCACCTTGCCTGGTTTGTACGAATTAGTTGGAGACCATGCGTTTACACACACGATCGCCAATAACACTAGAATCAGCACTGACCGCATGTTCACTCAAGACGTGAAAAAGTGTTGTGGTTGTGAATTCCTGGTAGTGCGGATCGCCTGAGCTTATATTTTTCCTGCAGATCGGAGCCGCCGGCGCCCGAACTAAGCCTCAAGCTGCTTTCATAACATCATCTTGTCTCACCTTAGGATCAAAGCCACCCTCAGCTCCCCTCGGCTGGCTGTAAATAGCCGGCCATCCCCATATCCTCACATACGGCGTTCTTCGGTTGGTCTTGGAGGTTGTGAACCGTCAGCTTTGACCATACAAGAACGACTAGCCAGGGGAGACTCGGCTTTCGCCCCTGCATATTTCCCTAATTCTGCTGCGCGTCATCCCGGAAGCCCCACCATTGAGATGGATAATGGGCTGAAAAAGTCGCTAAATGAAGCAGCAGAGTCCATGGAGATCCAAGATTGTGTATTCTGTACCTACTAGCAGTCGGAATACCTCCTTGTCATCGCTTCATGCCCAAGATGGTTCGAGAGGTTAGATTTGAGGCTCAAGTGTGGAGGGAATCTTAGACGCCGGGGCCATCGGAATATCCGGACCGGACCGGAACCACAAAATTTCCGCCAGTCGGTACTGTTTTTGGCAAGAAATGCGACTTTGGAAAGAGTGGATTGGGGCGTATTCTAGTCTATTTGGGGTGTTGGAATCCTTTTAGGTGTGAGCAGGCTGTGGGTAATGGCGCATTCACTTGCCTAATTTTTTTAACGCAATTGAGAGACACGGTTCTCTTGAGGGACACCCTGGATTATGGCTTTAAACGTTGGACGAATGAATACAATAATGAGTTGCTATGGCAACTCACCGTGGCAACGGGCCAAGAACCAGGATATACAAAGAATTAACTCTGGTGTGCAAGGGTATATTATATTATACATGGCTATTTTCGAGGGGCGTTAACAGTAGCACGAATGCCGTTGGAGATTTTTCGGACTCCACCGGTTTTTGTAGAAATTCTAGAAGACCGACGTAGCGGCTGATCGGTGGACGTGATTGTGGTGGTCGTAGTCGTGGTGGTCGTAAATTGATATGAGGCGCTTTTGGCCTTGGCTCGTTGAGGAGATGGATTGGACACAGTTCGTAACTGCCGGCCCATGTACACCTGGTGCTTCTGTGATAGCGAGTCAGTAATGTTTCGCTTTGGACCTTTCTCCATCACTATAGGCATGTTACGGTTCTCTTGTTCTTCAGCCTCCTGTTCATCATCACTGTTAGTAGTAGCCGGATATCCTCTTACAGGAGATTTTTGCTTTGGTGAGTATTTGCGTGGTTGGCCGGGTGTGGGCACGGGTAGCGCAGAGTTGTTAGTGGTTTCCATTTCGCCAAGTATACTGCGTTCTGGGGTTCGTGGAGGCGATTTGGCCGACTTCTTTGTAGCGCCGGCAGCTTCTGGAGAATCAATTGGAACTAGTGGGTACAGGTCGCTCAACGACGCATCTGGGGTCTTTGACAGGGTCATGGTATATCTCCAATCTCTAAACTCATTTTGATGCAAATAAAGCCAGTGCTGCTGCGGCCCAACCACCATGCCCGGGCGCATGAAACGCATGTAGCCGATGACTTCTTGAGCAGTGAATCCATAAGTATAAATAAGATATGCACCAATCAAGCAACCCGTACGGCCCAGTCCTGCCTTGCAATGAACTGCAACTTTGCCATTCTGGGAAATGACGCTCTTAGCGGCGCCAATGAACATTTGTACAAACGGCATTGTTGGACAGGTGCCGTCGTCAAAGATGAGGTCAATATGCTTGATGCCCCGATGCTCGAATTCCTGGGAATTGTACAGCTCGGAGTTTAGTCGAACAACCAGCTGGACGTCGTTAGCAGTAAAGTAGTCCAATACTTGGCAGAAGGGGTAATTCAGAGGAGCGTTATAGTCAGATTGTTGCGGAGACGCAAAGGCGACAAAATGAGGCGGTATCTCATTAAAGTCGCCCTGGTCCACTCGTTCGTAGAGCTCGTATTCTTCGAGATTAAAGCTCTTGAGATCAAGCAGCTTGTTTTCCTTTGCTTTCCACACGCCATAAACAATGTCTTGGATGGTTAGTATAAAATCCGCTGGGGCATAGCCAGCATCTCTAAATGGCATGAACGGCGGCTCGGCCTGGGTGATTGGGGCCAGTGCCAAATGGGGCGGCCACGACTGAACCAGGACCATGTAGCAGCATAATATACAGGCGGCATTGGCGCGGCTTCGAGAGTCTGTGCGAGAGTACAGTACGACGGACTTGCCTTCGTTCTGTTCCTCTGCGAGAATTTCGTGCAAGGTCACTGCAAATCGGTACAAATGTCCAATGTGCAATGGCCCAAAATCGTGATGGAACGAGTTATATGGCAACGCATAATCAATTGTAAAAAACGTGGTGTCCGCAGTATCTTGAGGTGTGTAGTTGTACGCCCCCAGATATATCCGATCTATATTTTCCAGTCAGTAAACCTATTTCCATGACATGCTTTCGGCCATTGCTCCAGCCATTGGCTTCTCTTCTCCGGATCATTCTACCAACGGCTTGCGGACATATTATGGGAGGGAGGAAAAACTTACCCTTCAGAAATTCAATGACGGGGATCTTGGAGCGTTTGGGCGTAGCCATGTTAAAGAATGTAGAAGCTTTGGGTTCTTGGTAGCTACTGCCGGCTATTAGCAAATTGTGTGTGGTTGGATTGTTTAGATGAGAAAGGACGGACAGTATTATATAAATAAATGCATGGATGATGCGTCCTGCATGTTTGTTTGTTTGTTGTGCTTGGGACCGTTTGGGAGTGAATCAACAAACTCCCACTGTTGTCATGGCAACAATCAACCCAACCTCCATCGGCGGGCCGGCTCCGCATCCTCTGCTACTACGCGGTTGGCCTGATTGACCAGACTTTGGCTGAGTGTACTGCTGGAGGCATTGGCCCATTTGTAGGTCTAAATCACCGACGAACCAGTGTTGAGAGTGTATTTCTTTAATCGACGCTTTGATGACAGGTTGTGGAAGGGTGCATGAGATCGACACACAGCACATCCCCTTTTAATCGCCGGCGTTTTATTTACAAATGTTCGCTAGTAAATACTGCAGGATAAAGCGCTCTTAGCATGGATGGTTTGATTGGTTTGGCCATAGTCTAACCCAGCGCTTGCTGAAAGAGCATTGGCCAATGGCATTGATAGATTGAAAGATCCGTCATACAGCCGCGCCTGGGGGTCGCGCACCCCTTGAAAGATCCGTTGTGTGTAAACAAACCTCCTTTCGAATCCACACTGGTTTGTTTTGGTCCACGCCTCCCCTGCATAAGTAGTCACACGTAGGCGTGTTTCCGGGAGCATTGGTCCGGGGATGCTAGTTTCAGGATATACGTGCACAGCATGGTAGACCTGGACTCCAGCATTTGCTTAGACTGTGGACCTCAATAACGGAATAGAAAGGGGATATTGCAGCTACTGATGGGGCATGTCTTGAACAGCTGCCACAGTCGACACTGTGGCCAAACCAGCTGCATGTTTGGGCTTCTCCCGGGCGGTGGTTTTTGAGGCCTCGTTAGAGGAAGCAATGGATCGAACTGTCAATGTGCTTCCAGCCCTAGCTGCCGTCCTACGGAAGGCGGAAAGTAGTTCTGGCAAAAAGCTCTTTGCGCTTTGCAAAAGCTATACACCCTCTTGCTGAAAGTATCCTCACAACATACCACCCGTCCGTACCATCTATAACCTTGCACTCCATACTATTAAATCAATAAATCATCCTCAAGCGTGAGTAATTCGGCCCAATTTTCCCTTGTGACAATACTCAACAAGCTATCAGCCGCAAATTCTGTGGCGTTTGCTACTGCCTTTCTCCGCATCGCCAGCCTCTAGCATGTGAAATTAAAGATCGCCCCTTGTTCCGCCGGTGACCCAACAAAGATGGCACCTGCGCTACAGCGCCACGGCTACAACCTACAACCTACAATAAGACTAACTCTACAGCCGTAACACTGGGGACCAGATGGAGTGCAAAAGCGCACCAATTGCCACCACAGAGACGGACGATGTCGAAGGGGCGGGCGAACGTGAAAAAACTGTTTTGTTGGGAGTTTAGCTCATCGGGCCGATAAGAGAACATGCGCGCGCATACATGCATCTGTCGGTACCTCGGAATTGACATGATTGTGATAGAAGTATATATTAGCTGCGGCGGATCCGCACAGTAGTAATTGTAGATTAAGCAATGGTGACAGGCGCTGAATTAGTAGGACTAGGCACGCTGGCGGCGGCTTACCTCGATGCCAAACACATGGTGCGGGACGACTTGAAGACCGCCCGCAAGGTCGTCAAGCTTTGGATCGATACCTATTTGTCCAGGCGGCGTGGACAAATGAACTTCTTCTTCATTATCGAATATTATGCCAACAAGCAGCCGAATGCTTTGGCATTGGTGTATCCACGACAGATTTCAACCGATTATCCAGAGGATCGGAAAGCGTCCTTAGATCACTTGTTTAAGGTGGAGAGGTATACGTATGGTCAAATGTACGAAATGATCTTAAAGTATGCCGCCGTCTTGAGAAATCAATGGAATGTGCAAGCAGGGGACATCGTTGCGTTGGACTGCATGAATAATCTGGATTATATCTTTGTTTGGTTTGCTTTGTGGTCCTTGGGGGCTACTCCCGCATTCATCAATTACAACCTCAAAGGAAACTCTTTACTCCACTGTGTCAAGATTGCTAATACTAGTCTACTTTTGGCTGATCCAGAGATTGCCGGAATGGTTACCCCAGTACAAAAAGACATCGAAGATATGGGCAAGCAGGTGGTGTTCCTTGATGATAAATTCCACCAAATGGTCAACGAAGCATCGCCTTATCGTGCTCCCGATACCACCAGGAAGAAGGACGAAGAGCTGCACGACCCAGCAATGTTGATTTACACCTCAGGAACTACTGGACATCCAAAGTCGGCCGTCTTCTCTTGGGACAAGGCTATCATTGGTGCGGGGTCCTATAACTCTGCCATGAATATGTCCAAGAATGATATAACTTATTCACCAATGCCGCTTTATCACACGACTGGTGCGGTTTTGGGTGTGCTTGCTATAATGCTAAAGGGAGGTGCGTTTGCTATAGGCCACAAGTTTTCTGCTCGAACTTTCTGGACCCAGGCAAAGCTGTCGAATGCTACCTATGTTCAATACGTTGGTGAAACCTGCCGCTATCTTCTAAACAGCCCTGAGGGCCCTGATGAAAAAAATCATGGTGTCAAAGCTGCCATTGGCAACGGTATTAGACCAGATGTCTGGCCGCGGTTCAAGGAGCGGTTCAATATCCCTGTAATTGGTGAATTGTACGGAGCAACTGAATTCCCCACAGCTCTTACAAATTATCAGGAAGGTGAATGGGGTATCGGAGCTGTTTCTAAATATGGGTCTCTTTTGAAGCGATTTTTATTCAGAAACCGATATACAATTGCTGCGATTGATCCAGAAAACCCCACTGACCTTTACAGGGATCCTGTCACCGGCCTGGGCCGTAAGGCCAATGTTAACGAGCCTGGTGAGTTCTTGTTTAGAATACCCGACCCCGAGAACATTCACAAAACATTCCAAGGATATCACGGTAACAAGAAGGCCAGCGACGAAAAAGTTGTTCGCGACCTGTTCAAGAAGGGTGACGCTTACGTCCGCTCGGGAGATTTGCTAAAACTAGATCGCCATGGGCTTGCATATTTTGTTGATAGAATGGGAGACACCTTCCGTTGGAAGAGTGAAAACGTATCGACCAACGAGGTCGAAGAGGCGTTCAGCGATATCCCGGGGATTTATCAGTGTGTCGTCGTAGGAGTAAAAGTACCTCATCATGAAGGTAGAGCTGGATTTGTTGTGATTCAACCAAACGACCCTAATAATCTGCCTGATATTGAGAGGATTGGTCCTCACGTTTGTGACAAGCTGCCGCCATATGCTGTCCCAGTTTTTCTAAAATTCACAAAAGCTCCGCTGGACAACACTGGAACTAATAAAGTGCAAAAGGCCAAATACCGCAACCAGAAGATTCCCAGTGAAGGCGAGACAATTTATTGGCTCAAGGGCAATCAATACGTTGAGCTTCAGCCAGAGGATTGGCTAATGGTTGAAGGCGGGAAAGCCAAACTGTAGAATACATATATTAACAGGATTTTTTTTTTTTTTTTTTTTTTTTTTTTCTCTCTCTCTCTCTCTCTCTCTCTTGATCGAAGCATAAAGGCGAAGCGCTGAGGTGCTATAGCTAGTATTTGGTGAAAAATGCAAAAAGAAGCACCCGAGGTGGGGCTCGAACCCACAACCTTCTGATCGCTTGCAATCTTCCGAATGACATAGAAGTCAAATGCACTGCCAATTGTGCTACCCGGGCTGCTCGTTGAAAAATTCAAAATTGAGTCCTATATGAAGTGAATATTGTGGCTGTGGTGGCTGTGGTGGCGGTGCAATTGTAAAACGACATATAACGAACCAATGGCGCAATAGAGCACTGATCAAAGGCAAATATACCTATATACTGTAGCTGGCAGTTGGGAGTAACCCAGGCTGCGTCAATTCAGCTTATTAAGCTAATTATATCAGGCTGCCATAGCCGCTAAAGCGGCAGGTCGTTGCTGCAGGTGTAAAAACTGTTAAAACTGATAATAATAATAATAATAATCAATTTACTCCTGAGTACATACATTTAGAATGAATAAAAATAAATGAATAACGTCAAGCAGGAAAGTATTGGTCCATTACAGGCGTGCTCGACTGAAAGTCCTTCTCGACCAGATAGCAAATGGGCCTAGATGCGGTGGTTGAGTCAGTAAGTTGGTACCGCATTTATCATATTAGATGGAAATCTCCTTTGGGGAAGGGTGGCTCGTGTGGGTTTTGTCCAGTGAAATTCGATTCCCTAATTGTATGTACTCATGTTATTCATTTATTTTTATTAATTCTAAATGTATGTACTCAGGAGTAAATTGATTATTATTATTATTATTCGATTCCCGGGTGCGGGAGATGGACATCTCCTCTGCGGAGGGGTCGCTCATGTGGGTCTTGTCCAGTAAAGTCCAGTCGAGTTCGCTTCGCTATACGAAATGGTTTTCCCACATGCTCATAACGAGACGAGTGAAATCCGGCGCCATCACCTATTGGCACCATCCAATGTCTCGACCAATCAATATGCGGAAACGCCCGAACAGGGCCAACGTTCCAACTCTCCTGCTTAATGTGAGTCCGTTATAACAATTAATGTACATACACGGGAGTAAAACTGATAATTATTTATTATTATTATTATTATTATTCAAAGTTACCTCGGCGGACGAAAGGTTTTCCACACGCTCATTAATTGAGGCAAACCAAGCGCCATCATCAACCCAATGAGAAAAACATTTAAAAAGCGAAAAAGTCTGCAACAGACCAATATGCGAGCTCTTCTGCTTAATGTGATTCATTTATACTTTTCTAGTTATAAGTGTATATGCCCAGGAGTAATGAGTAATTGATTATTATTTTTATTATGGTTGCATTCGCTTACTTGAGCAGCTTCTTAACTTCGTTTGCCACGGCATCGCCGACTTCGGTGGTTGAGTTGGAACCACCTAAGTCACCAGTTCGAATTCCATTGTCAATAACATTACGCACAGCACTTTCAACTGCATCAGCGCACTCCTTCTGGTTCAGAGATAGTCTCAACATCATTGCAGCTGAAAGAATCATGGCAATAGGGTTCACCTTATTCTTTTCCAAATCTGGAGCTGTTCCGTGGCAGGGTTCGTAAAGACCAAATGCATTGTTGCTATCTGGCAGAGAGGACAAGGAAGCTGATGGCAACAACCCAAGGGAGCCAGGGATAACAGAAGTCTCGTCAGAAATAATGTCACCAAACATGTTATTGGTTACAATGACCCCGTTAAGAGAGCTTGGGTTCTTGACCAAAATCATTGCTGCAGAATCAATGAGCTGGTGCTTGACGGTCAATTGAGGGAATTCCTTCTCAATGGTCTCAGTCACAGTTTTTCTCCACAGTCTAGACGAAGCCAAAACATTGGCCTTGTCGAGCGACCAGACTGGGAGAGGTGGATCAGACTGAAGGGCCAAGAATGCTGCCATTCTAGTAATTCGCTGGACTTCAGGCACGCTATATTCATCGGTGTCACTAGCAACACCAGACCCATCATCCTCTTTACGGGCACCGAAATAAATACCACCAACAAGCTCTCTGACGACCATGATGTCAGTACCCTTGGCAACCTCTGGCTTCAACGGCGACAGGTCCAACAACTTGTCACTGGCAAAGTTGCACGGACGGAGATTGGCATACAGATTCAGTTCCTTGCGAATCTTCAACAAACCCTGCTCAGGACGAACGGACCCAGTGCCCCATTTTGGGCCACCGACAGCACCAAGAAGGACTGCGTCAGCCTTTTTGGCTGCCTCTAGCGACTCATCTGGAAGTGGGTTGCCAGTGGCATCTATGGCAGCACCTCCAATCAAGTGGTGCTGGAAGTCAAACTTAACATCTGGTCGAACCTCAGTAATGGCATTTAGGACTTTCACGGCCTCTGCAGTAACCTCTGGCCCGACGTGGTCTCCGCTTAGCACAACAATCGACTTGGTCATTTTGGATTTCGTCTCCTCGGGGAAAGTGTCATACCGTCCCCTTAAATACCGACGTCGCGCCGAAACCGGCGTTTCCCGATTGCCCTATTCGCCGCTATCGGTCGCGGTGAACCGACAGGCGGTAGGCCGGTGCATGCATGAGCCGGCCGATAAGACAAAGAGATGAACGGAGATCAAAGCACGGCCGCCTTGGGTTTGCTTGCGTTGTATCGACGGTCTGCTTTATTTTCTTGTGTTTGTTAACGGGCTGGTTTCTCAGGATGGGGAATAGTATTTCATCGGCTCATCGACATCAAGCGGGGGACACAACTCCAAAAGGGCAATCATGGCATCATATCCGGGGCCGTCGACGTGAAAGACTTTTAGCCCCGGAGAACATCAATAGGGCCTGGACACCCTCTCCGGGGCCATCCGAAATGGACGACGAGGGTTTGAGTTTAAAGCGTGAATGGGAATTGCCAACGCACAGATCCATTATTGATAATGAGGTTAAAGACGAGGAGCAGTACGTTCCCTCGGGCGTTTCGTCTGTTAGATCAGGCTCTGAAGTGAATATGGCCGAATTGCCTGCCTCTCCCCTGGAGGATATGGAGAACACTGTGCCGACTCTTATTAGATATGAAGGAGCGGCGGAACAGGTGTTCGTCACGGGCACTTTCTCTGGCTGGCAGAAAATGTACCCGCTGGACAAGGATCCTGATGACACTTGGACGGCTGTTTTAGACCTTCCGAAAGGGACGCACAAACTGGTATTTGTGGTGGATGATGAAATGAGGTGTACTGACCAATTGCCGACGGCTACGGATTCGGTGGGAAATTTTGTCAATTACATTGAAGTCACCGAAGAGAAGGAAGAGGACATGGACAATAAATACGAACAATACAATTTTGACGAAGAGATGAAAGAGCCAGAGAAAGAATATTGCAGTGAGATTCCATACATTATCACAGCACCATCGGAGGAGATTGCCCACTATGATATTGACCCACCGCCTTTCCTTCCTGCGCAGCTTGAAGGGCCAATTGTGAATGAGATGTCGTTTGACAAAGAGGACACTAGTGTTTTGCCGCCGCCTAATCATGTTGTAATTAACCACCTTGCTACAGCGTCCATCAAGCACAATATACTGTCCGTCTCGACTACTGTGCGATACTCGCAGAAATTCGTCACCCAAATGTTTTATTCTCCGATCAATTAGAGCACACTGCCTGTAAATTAATTGACCAATTTAGACTTTTTCTTCTTTTGCTATGGCGCTGCTGGGTATTTCAAGGGCCCTAGCCATATCGGAATGTTTTGGTTACAAATGAGTCAAAACATGTCGCAAACGTAAATTCCTTCTTGTAGTCGCTCCGGATTCGCTTAGTTCGGCTCTATTATTTTAAACATTAAACTACTCGCACAATTTGTAATCGGATTAAAACTGCATGAGGTGTACATAATAACATCATGAGCCTAAGGAGGCAATCGAGAGATCCTTCATGTTCAAAAGCACCTGCTCGACCTTCGAGTCTAGTTGACCGTTTGCATACTCGTCCCGACTCGACGGATCCAGGTATTGCTGAATCTGAGCTAAGCGTGTGTACGACTCGGTACAGAATCGCAGCTGGATCTTGACCAATGCTTCAAACGAAGGGTCAAGATACGGAACACGCAAGTCTATCAATTGTGGTAGTTCGTTGGTCAGCTGCGTATTCAATTGTTCGTACAAATCCTTTGCCATGGACAATTCCTTTTCCAGTCGTGGAAGCTTGGTCACGTCGTCAGATGGTTTCTCAGTCAATCGCTTCACTTTGGCCCGTAGGGCGTCGTAATCCATAAGCTTGTGGTTTCGTTTCTTGATAGCTTCATTAATGTCGGTGAAATAGGAGCAGAATCGCGTGATTGGTTCAAGAACGGTCTCTCTGAACGGGCCGTCGAGAGCCTTGACAGTTTCAGAATCAAGCTCTTGCACTGCCTGTAAATAATAGCCGCTGACACCATCACGAGTACCCGAATCACCGTAAAATGCATCAATCGTCTCGGCAATTCGGGTCTGTGAAGCGGTCATCGCTCGCAGAGAGTCTAAGTATGACTTTGCTTCCTTTTGCAATTGATTTGCCGCCTTTTCCATGCTGCACAGCAGTTAGCAGAGCTCCAAGTTGCAAACAAAACATCACTCACGTTCGATATCTTCTCTCTTCGATCTCATAGCTCTTGTCCACGGTCTTCTCGACGTGGCCGGTCTTCATCATGACCTACAACAGTGCGTCAGCATACGGCTTTCAGAAACCTTGGTAAAAACACACTCACCGAAGTTCCGGCCCGATTAATGGCCTTCTTGAACCCGTTCCAGCTCATGCCTGGCAAATTGTTATCAACTCTTAGCGCTGTTAGGAGCAAAAGCCCTTGTCCGCCTGCGTGGGTGGCGCGGTCATCGGCTGGTTCCGGCACGCCCGATCGGCGGGCCGATTAATACATGTTTCGTATACATGCAAGCCCGACGTGGTGTGGTTGGAATACATGCGCTTTGTAGGAGTAGTCCGGGGTTATACGTACTACTAAAGCTGCACTAGTTAGAGTTAGAGCTTGTAGTGTAATTGTACTAAAGACGATGCAGGGCAACTGCCCGAGGTAGATGCAGGCCTATGCTGCATAAGATGTGGGTTATGCCGTATAGTACTTCATTCACGTAGTCGTGACTGGCGCACGTATTGGCACATAGGATGTGCACGGTTTACATGATGGACGTAACGTAGCTGATCATCGAAAAGTTTGAATAATGATATTGAAAATACCCCTATATCACTTAGTAAAATCTAGAGGTCGTGAATAAATAAGTGCTGAACGATCATGACAAAGTACTCACTACAGAGCGTTTGTATTCGGCTGCGTTTCGAGCCTAACTAAATTGGACTTCGGCTGCCAGCCCTGGCAAAGCTATGGCCCGCATCTATGGGGGAAACATGGGACTTTGTACAGGTACATCTACTGCGGTATACATAAAACTTTAAGGACTGAAAAGGAAACAGTAGGTTGCAGTTGTATTGTAACAACGGGCCAATGCTTCGAGGAGTACGTGAGCTCCTTAGTGTGGTTAATTGAATTATAATTTTAAGCAGAAAAATAATATGTCTCGACAGTTTGGGCAACACACACATTCCTCAATCGCAGGCCAGGTGGTCAGACTTTTTATTTATTTATTTTTTTTTTTTTTTTTCTTTCGATACACTCCACAAACCCATTAAAGCACCTGTGAAATTGGAGATTGTCATTTGTGGTCAAAACTTACTCAACCGGTTCGTCTAGCTGCGCTAATCTTTAAGCACTGGACCGTCTCGACAATTTCAAACACAGCTAAGATGCAGTGTCGTATTGTGGAAAGTAGTAATATCCAAGAATATTGGCAAGTACTTGGTTCATTGCCTATGGGCTGACCAAAGAGTCGATTATCTACCCCTTCCCCAGTCTTATGGTTGAGTAATATATGGGCCAAAAGCCCTATATTTAGATGTGTTGGTCTATAATATTTCTTCTGTTAAGATATAATTCGCGTAACAAACGTGAAGTACGCAAATATGAAGCTTGTGTATGAATCATGCACTTGGACCCAAAAGAAGTACCAATAATTTGGTGGATTAAGCTCGCCAAAGATCAATGCTCGGTATAAACTCGTTTATATTTTTTGAGACGAAAATATAACTGGCGTAAGTTGTAAAGGTTCCGACCGTCTTTTGTTCCTGTCAGCAAAAACCAGCTTATTATATTCCGCTGAGATGGGAAGTCATATGAACGCTTGGATCGCACAGTCAGTCGAAGAATGATCCAAAAAGACGAGATGGCTCGGTGGATTATATCAGTGGTCGGCTTTAGAGAGCGCTTTGACAAATGCACTAGTACAATGAAGAATAAATAGAATATATACTACCAAGCCAAAACGTGCCATTCGTAGGAATTGTTTACGTAGGGTGGATTCAAGCTAGTTGGCGATTAGGTCAAGGGTAAGCTGTTTGACGAGGTCAGTGAAAAAGAAATGAAAATCCGCACGCTCTCAGATTCCTCTTCCGTTTAGTTACTACCCGCCTTCGAATTTTTTTCTGGTTGCTTTTTGCCGTATCCATAAAAGTTTATTTTCGAAATTTCTTGACTAGGGGTTTCTTTTTATTTCTTTATTAAGGAAAGCCTGAGATATTTTGGAATCATCAACTGTGTGGACCATTTCATCAATTGGAACTCAATTGGCTTTAACGAATCTTTTCAAGAGAAAGGAAGAAAAAATAATGCTGGTTTCTATTTTATATTATAAACTTTTGCTAATAATAAATGCCGTCTGCGCGACTGCTAGTCGTTGAACAAGCGGGCCAGGCAGGGATAAAAAAAGAAACTAAAGCGATGAAGAAGAGATAACGCCAGATTCCAAGGTTTTCGGATCTTTTTTGCGAGCGCTGAAGGTGATGGACTATTCCCTAGTCTTTACGGGTCCTGAGTAGTTGTGAATTTTCTTTACTTCATTTATAAAAAAAAAAAAAAAAAAAAAAAAAAAAAAGAATGCTGGAGTACAACTCATGGTCACCCTTGCCTTCCCAGTTGGCATAATAAGTGTTAACTCTACTTGTTGACAGTTTGCCATTTTTGACTCAGTAGGCCTAATCAAGAGGTATTATTTCCGCCCCTCCGTCCTGATCTTCAAGAAAGGGAGTTTCCGCATTAGAACAAGCCAATTGAGCTATAGTCAATAATAACCGTGGTCACGGACTATGGCAAGTAGTTGCGCAATTAATAAAATAATCCTTAGAGAAAAAGCATCGAAGTTGTAAATTACCAAAAAAGCAACAGAAAGAAACAAAAAAATAAATAAAAATAAAATAAGAAAAAAAAATAAATAAAACTGTGTGTGTACGTGTCTAAAGACTTACAAGCACAGGCTATATCCTTACAGCTGCTTTGTTCAAGTCAGCTTTTCTTTTTGGTCTCGGTCTTCAGAGTGAGAGAAAAAAAAAGAAACCAAAACTGGACACAAAAATAAATAAATAAAACAGTCTCGACTTGATGTTGTTGTATAAATATTCTTTTGCAACCGGAAGCAAACGACAACAATTTATGATTTGAGCCCATTTAGAATTTCGTTTATATTGACATTACCAGGAACTTTTCTTGTTTTGTCCACTGGCTGCCTACCACCTTTTCTCCATTCGACAAACATATTTGTTGTTTTCGGTATCCAGGGGTTCAGAAACTTTATGAATTCGGCTTCAACCTGAGCCTGTTCCCATTTGCGCACTATTGTTACTATAATTCATCCGGTTTTATTAATTCTTTTCCTCTCTTGTCAATGTGAGTTCTGCTGCCATTGTCGATACTCGCCAAAGTAACCTACACTCCAATATATTGTCCAGCTGCAAACTCACGTCCACCCCCAACTAACACTCGATATACTATGCAGGAGAGAAAACATGAGAGGTCGACAACTCAGGAGTCCAGTTCGCAACTACAACACCATTCTAATTATGGGTCCGAGGAGGATGCCAATCTGATAGACAACTCTAATACATGCCAAATCCCCCCACCGCCGATCAAACAGGAAGTTTTAGATGACGACTCCTATTCAGGCAAACCCTATCACCAGTATGTATCCCGAACTCACGGAATAGCCCAAGCTTCGTTCAACAAGCCCCTACCCCCGCCGCCACATCATCAAAGCCCTTTGTACACTGATTCTACCACCACCGGCGACTCTTGGAATTGGATACACACAACCTCTTCTGGCCTAGAGCCTTACTTTGACTACGAATCATCATCGCATTCGCCGAATACTAATCAATCGTCGCCCCCGCCGGGTCCCATAGCCGGCTCTTATTACGACAGCCTGCAACCCCAGCCACAGTCCTATCAGAAACTCCATCAACAGCCCCCATTGTCGCCGCTTTCAGTTTATGGTTACCACAATCCAAGTCCCTATCAGAGCACGTACCCACCACATGCAACTCCAAACCCCCTTGGAGTGCCCCCGTACTATATGAGCCAACAGCACCGAAGGGCCTCGACGTCTTCAGACTTTTCTGATCTCAAATCACCAATAAATTATGAGGTTCTTCCGCCCATTGCACACAGCATAAACTACAATGGCAATAATCTAGACCAGACATGTCCTGAAGCCGGGACTTCCAGACTTCATATACAGCAACCACCCCCGACAATGAATACACAGCCGCCTCCACGGCCTCCTCCACCACCGGTTCCACGATTACACCGAAAGTCGTCGGCTATTGGGAAGGACCTCAAACCCAAGTCCAGCAGTAGTAGTCTCCGGAACAGAGCTAAAACGTCCCCTTCATACCTCTTAGACAAACGACCACCAGACTCCACTGGATTCGTCAACTACGATGCACGCGACGGACATGTCATCATGTCGGCGGTAGCCCCTAGTGGCAATTGTAAAAAGTACAAAAACCGGATATCCAAAAAGCCGAGCAACGCAAAGCTGCGCAACCCCACAGGCACTTCTAAACGACAGGAATGAGTTCTATGCATCAAGCTAGTAATATAGATTCTGAATTTACTAAGTAATGTATGAATCCTCTGCAGCCCCACAAACTGGCGGACTTGGCGGAAGTATACGGTGATTTACACGTGACCTTCCCATTGGGGAAATTCCGACGCCGCGAGGATTGTCTTGGCAAGGAAAAGTATAAAACGACGGCAATTTCCTGACACTGAGGGGCAGGGAAAATGGTCGATTGTCTGTATTTGGGGGCTTTGGGCCCCCAAACTTGCTGGGTTCGTTTTGCGGAGTTGAGTCTACGAAGCGAACCCTGGAGTAGACAATCGATGATGGTTTAAAGACAGGAGAGAAAAAAAGAAAACAAAGGTCAAGAAATGGGATTGATATAATACAGGGTTAGTAGATGATGCAAAGGTGGGTTTGTTTGTCGAGCTAGCCGCCAGCGGTGCCGGCTTGACAGATGTAGATCTCCCTGCCCCATTCACTTTTGAGGATTTGCTTGCCAGTGATTCTGCGGGACGGGACGGGATCTAGGATGGAGTAGATGACGTTTCTGCATCTTGCACGTTTAAGGGACTCTATTGGTTCGTAGCCCTTCTCGGACTTGCGTCCTTTGAGGTATCGGTCATAGAATTCGTCGTCGCAGGCACGGGCAATAGTCCACAGATGCCTGCCTGTTCGCATTGCCATGTATATGACGCCGAGGGCCCAGATGTCCACGGGTCTAGGGTCGAATACTTCGTCGCCATACTCTTCTGGAGCAATGTAGGGCGTCGACCCGCACAGGCCCCTGGAAAGGTGGATCTCTTTTTCCCAGGCCATACGGAAGCACTCGCCATTGCCGAAATCGGTGATCTTGACTGCGCCGTTGGCGGTCAAGAGGATGTTTTCTGGTTTGAGGTCGCGATGGGCGACACCCATCTGATGCATGTAATTGACCCCGAGGAGAATCTGTTTGAAGAAGCAGTCTGCCTCGAGGAACTCTAATTTGCCTGCGGCTAGGATGAGCGAATAGAGGTCGCCGCCGGAGCAGAACTCCATGACCTCGCAGTATTCGCCTTTTGCGTCGTGGAGCAGGTCCAAGGTGTGGATGATGTTGGGATGGTGGAGCGAAGACGAGATGCAGAACTCCGACGTCAGCCGACGGCTGTACTCCTTTTCCGACTCGTGGGGTCGCTTCTTGAACTCCTTGACAGCGTAGAGCTGGCCGTCGGTCTTGTGAGCGACGCGGACAATGCCAAAGGATCCGCGGCCAATGACCTCCTGGCACTTGCCGTACTTATGGACAAACGATTCTGCGGTGGCGCTGTCTGTCTGCTTGAGCATCGAATCCGTAGCAGCATCGGCATCGCCCTTGCGAATCTGGTTCACTAGGCCAGACAACAGGCTCGGCGGTTGTGGCGGTGCCGGGTTAGCTTGGGTCGACTCGGAACTGGAACCCGGCGTCGGCGGACCGCCGCCGATGCCGAATACGTCATTATTCTCCTTCAAAAGGCCTGGGACTGCGGAGACGGCATCATCGCGCTTTTTTGTGCCGAGGAGGTCGCGGAGCATGCCCGAAAGCTTTTCCTGTCTGCGGGTGGACTTAAGATGATGCGCGTGAGTGGAGTCTTCGTAAACGACGAAGCGCTGGGGCGGAGGAGTGGATGTCGAGTTTTTGCGTGATGGCACAGACTCTACAGACGACGCCGAGTTCTTACGCGACCTGGTGGCGGCCTGCTCTGTGGCCGTGCCGCCGGAGAACAAACTCTTGAATCTGCTCATTTCGTGACTTGATCTGGCACCCGCTTGAGGGCACAAAACGTACCCTCGGTTCACAAAAAAAAAAAAAAAAAAGGTAGGGTAAGGGGTATAAAAACGGGAGGGAGGAGGTGTAGGGAGGAAATCGTGGGTTGTGAAAACCCCAGGAAAAGTGCCCTTATATACATTGGCACGCGCACTAGCGCACGCGGCATCGGCACGGAATTCAGATCGGCGGGCCACAAACAATAAAATCACCCTCCGCCTCCGAGCGGGCATAATTAGTGCGGGAGCGACCTTCAATCAGACCAGGTTAATTGGCATGGCAATCGGCGGGAAGGCCACAGACAGACTTACGGTGGCGACGGCGAACCATAGCGGAATAACAAGTACATGTGATTAGGTGGAGCGAGGTGACATGAAGATCTGTTTCAGGGCCTACTGTGGCAAAGCAAGCCAAGAGACGGCTCCAGGCGCAGTCTTTGGACCTGGAGACACAAGGCCATCTGCGAAAAAAGCTTGGCTACAAGTGGGTAGGAACAACTGTGCCACGTGGGTAATAAGTTATATATATATATATGTACTCGCGGAAGTGGCCGTTCCGTGTTCCGGAGGGGGTCGGTCCCTTGGAGTGTTTGATCTTCATTACATCACATTTCTTGGCGCGCCACCACCGCCACTTATTCGTGAGTGGCAAACAAAGCTTTTCTACGCGTCTGACGCAGGCGAAGCATATTATTCTACTCGTGTAATTTCCAGGTCACTAAATAAAGTATTCTACCTGACCACATGCTCAAAGTAGTCGCATGACAGAAATAAAAATAGCCTGGTTGTATCATGGGAACCCAATAAGGTATTTACATGTAGAATAATTAGCTTGACTCTGCATACACAGCAACCGTTTTTTTTTGTTTTTTTTTTTTTTTTTTTAGCTCTGTACACGTTCGATACCAGAACAACGGATAGTTTAGTGAATACGACGATTTCTGTACAGCACGTGAGCAAACATTAATTAATTAATTTTAGTTCCAAGGGACAAAGAACTACACGAGGCGTGTAATGGTTTGATTGATCCTACGAGCACTACTTGGAGAGGACCAATGAGCAGAGAGAAAGCTGAGTACATCCAACCAATAGCACAAACGAACAAGTTGATCCTACGACTGAGCGGACACAAAGCAAAGCAATTTTGACGATTTGGTCCATCACTAGTTTCCAAAAAGGACCATTGAAGGATCTGCTTAGTTATTCGGTCTTGAGTGCGGTTACACGGTTTTAATACTAGTTTATATCTTGTTTCATCCTCCCCAATCTCTGTTTCTGCATCCACTAGGGAAAGCTCTTGTTCACTATTTTTATTAGACGTATCGCATCAGCTCACAATTCCGACTACTCCCGGTGTCTGTGGAGTTGCACCTTTTCAAGCTGGTGAAGATTCAACCGTCAGGAACCCTGTCTTTCTTTAGCTCTCTAAACCTCGGATAGCCGTACCCAAGGTTTACCCGCGCTTTTTGTGCACCGCCTTTCCATGTCAACTTCTGGTGATTGACACCCAACGTAACTAGGGTCAGGCATAAGTTAAATTAATTATGTTACTATATATTGGCCCCTCTCCCACTCCGTCCTGGCGGCAGCCGGCCCGAGTGCCCGAATGCCCAACTTGGGGAGGAGGGGATGGGACCACCAAATGCTAACACCATCCTCCCCCAGTGATGAGCAGCTCACAACGGCCGTCCCTAGAACAGTCGCGAGCTCCAGGTGGTGAGGCGGGCAGCAGCCAGCCGTCGAAGCGGCAGCTGGCTCGCAAGCTGCTGTTCAAATCCTTCTTTTCTCCTGACCCCAAGACTCAGTCATCTACCCCTCAGGTCCCAGAGCAAATAGACCAAAAAGTTCTGGACGAGGGCGTGGAAATGCTACGGGCCATGGGAAATGGCGACGATATTGCCACTAGTAGCAATGTTCGCTTTGCCATGGACAACGATTACAGCCAGGGCAACCTGCAAAAGGCCGTCGAGCTGATCCAGTTCTTTAAGGACGCTGCTGACGGCGTCCTCGTGCCTCTGGTGAATAGACACAAGCATTATTACAAGCTTCTCGGTGCAGACAACTACCGCGGCGTCACCTGCTACGTGGACGCATTGCTGTTCGCCATGTTTGCCCGCCTCGAGTCCTTCGAGCCCATCCTGTTCAAGAATTTTGAGCACGACAGCCGCAAAGAGTATCTATCTACCTTCCTGCGCTTCTACGTAAATCTTCTACGCTCGGGCAAGCCCATTACAACAGACATTACAAAGGGGCTAATGGACGCAATCTTCGATGCTGGCTGGACACCGTCGTTTGGACGTAACGAACAACAGGACAGCAGCGAGCTGTTCAATTTCATCACAGAAACACTAGACATGCCTCTGCTGACGCTGAAAGTAGACATAGCCCACGGAGGCAAGGAGGTGGTTGAGGACGACCACAAGATAATTAATGAATCATTACTGCATGTTCCTGTACCGGGGAATTCGTCAGACGGGCCCATTCTCCTTGAAGAGTGTCTGGAGCTCTACTTTGCCAACTCGGTCAATGTTTCTCGCCAGCTTGAGAGGCGGCGGACAATGGACTCCACCGACCTCTCGCTTCGGCCATCCATCTCGATGAAAAGACCTTCAACAGACGAAGACAAGGACAGCCACACCCCGGCTAGACTGCGGAGCCATTCTGGCCCCAAACAGGCGACGTTCTCGGTTCATGTCGAAGAGGTTGCCACTGACAGCGCAGGCAGCTCTCCGCGTATCGACAGTGGTAGTCCGAGAGAAGAGAAACCTAGTATAGAGGATAGTGAGAGCCCTGGATTGGGCGTAGACCAAACCCTAGACCAGCCCAACGCTACTGAGGACAAAAAGAACGCTGGCGAGGAACAAAAAACCCGTGAACGGGCAGGGACAGAACTACCTACGTACGAATCGTTGTTCAAGAGTGCCAGTGCTCCTGCTTTTGGCGCAAATAAGGAAAGCGGCACTGCAAATACATTGTGGACACCAAACATGGAAATCACGCTGCCCGCTTGGATGTTTTTGCAACTGCTGCCGTTTTACTCGGACACAAAGGCTTCCGACGGCAACCCATCAGAATCGCCCATCGCACAGCATTTTGCCAACTCTAGACCGGTTCTGGGCATGTGTCTGAAGCGGTACTATTGGACAGAGGCTGGGCATCCAAAGCGCAATGGGCGAATGGTGGTTGTGCCGCAAGTCATCCACTTGCCCTCGTTCGTGGCCGACGATCGTGACAAGGATGCAAATGTGTTTGGCAACTTTAAGCTGGTTCTGGAAAGTGCCATTTTCCATCGGGGAAATTCGTTGAATAGTGGACATTTCGTTACATTGGTGGCAGAGAACCCCTCTGCGACTTCAAAGGAAGCAGCACGGTCTACCGTTTCTCTATCGTCAAAGCGGTCTCTTTTATGGCGGTCGTTGAGCACAAAAAAGGATTCCAGCTCTGCTCAGCACGAGGATTGTGAGGAAGTCACAGGCGTCGACGATCCTACAGGAAGACGATGGCTCTTGTTTGACGACCTGGCAGAAATGGGACAGAAGGTAGTTCCTGCTAAGTTTGAAGAAGTATTCAGGACTGAATGTCCGTACCTCCTCTTCTATCGCATGGTGCAAATAGACTCATCGGACAGCGATGAAGAGGAAATACAAGGAAAAGACAGCATAGAAATAGCCGAAGAACCCCGCAGACGGTCATACCAGACGCTGTTAGGAATGATATCCCGGTCTGCCTCCCCAGAGCGGCCGCAAGACCCACAACAACAGCTGCCGCAGAAACCGCCCCAGTCGCATAACCACCATAAAAAGCATCGCTCGCTCATGCATCGGGCGCATCGTGACAATTATAGAGCCGAGAAATGTCTTCTCATGTAACTTATTTATTATCTACTATTCATTAATCGTCTCATTATTGTAAAAAAGTAAAGTGGCTAGTGTTGTGGCGCTCGTGGCTTGCCTTCTTTAATTTCCGTTCGAAGCCGTGTCCTTTTAGCCGCCCGCAACGCGCTCCGGTTCGCGGTGCCCCGCTGTATCTCCGGGGCACCGAATCACCGACTGGAAACGGAAAAATAAATTTTCCTTAAGCCACGGTCATTGGTTGGAGCAGCAGCTGGGAAAGGAAAAAGAAACTAATGACGACGGAACGACTGGCTGTATGCCTGCTAACGCAGATTCTATTGATGTAGTTTTATGAGGCGAGCACCCTGGCAACAACGACCAAAGATTGAGGTTGTTGCAAGTTCTTTGGTTTAAAAACGAGTTTGTAACTTCTTGCTTCAAGAAACCTTTGCAATTCGAAAATAAAACTTCCTAACCGATGGCGAAAAGTGTTTCTAATACTCAGCTTTTGTCCATGCTTGGCGTACGAGAATAACCGGACGTTGGGTCCCCACAATAACGGGCAAATACGGTACATCGGTACATATCCTAAGGGTTCAGTACATGCCATAGTCGATCAATGCCAAGCCCTCTGTCCATCTCTTTTAACCACAGACTTTATAAACCACCCAGTTGTCCAGCTTCTTTTCACAACCATCCCACCCGGCAGCCGCGTACCTGCAATATTCGTGGCAGCCGTTTCTCTGCAAAATGCACAATTGGTTTTTTATCCGACTCCGAACTCCCGCTGTAACTGTGAGGGGTATCCGGCGAAACCTCCTACCTCTATACAACACGGAGAGAGCTTTCGGTAATACCTAATCCGGAATGGCGATCATCGCGAGCGGAGTCGGAGGACCTTTTCCCCCTTGTTTCCCATCCAAACAAGCATCAAATAACATCCTCCAAAAGTCTACTTTTCTTTCTCTAGTGCTGTTATTACCAAGCTTCTCGTTCGGAATTCGGCACGCGCCGCGCAAAGCTTAGCTTTTATAGCTAAGAAAAGTCAAGCCCGCGAATCTGAGACATGCAAGGACTAAAATCGCCGCGGGGTAACCCCACACACCACTAACCGACCGAGCACAAACCCAACGGTATTGCTGGGGTGGCGTTACTTGCTTCTGTCATACGACTGGGCAGTAACCAGGCTCCTTTGTTCTGCCACTTCGTTTTAAAACTAGGAGGACACTTGGGACCTGGATTGTGCCCATAGCTGTCGACGTGTGCCCCCCCTCTTTTAACAGGCGCATGATCGGCCAGAACGCTGGTCGGAAAAAGCAATGATCAAAACCAGTAAAAACGGCTGAATTGCTATGGGATGTTATTAGCTTTGCTTGTAGCTTGAATCTTTCATGTCGGATAAACGTCCGGCTTTCGTACAAAAAGACTACACAGTTTCTACTCTTTGAGCAGCATGAGATCCAAAGATCTGTGCTGGCCCAGAAAAAAGTGCTTATGCATGAAATTTTTTTTGGCCTCTGAGACATGTGTGAGGGGAATGGGGTAGAAAAGAAAAAAGCAACTTGTAGAATATATAAGAAGTTGTGTCCTGCAAATTCATTCGTATATAGACCGTTACCAAACCAAGGATGGAAGAGGAAGAACATGTTCATTACGTCTCTCACGATGAGAAGCCTGACCTGCGGCCTGCGGCAGTCTGGCGATACCTAAAATCGCGTATTCCTACGCTAAAGCCTCCTTTGAAGGAGTCCGGCACGCCGTTCAATCCTTTCCCTGCTCTGCGCTTGATCAACACCAAACAGTGGATGTTCATCTTAGTCGCCTTTTTGGGATGGTCCTGGGACGCTTTCGACTTCTTCTCCGTTTCGCTGACTGCGACGTTGATTGCCGAGGATTTTGACCGACCCGTGTCTGATATCACTTGGGGTATCACTTTGGTGCTCATGTTGAGATCTGTCGGTGCAGTCATTTTCGGACTCGCTGGTGATCGATGGGGTCGAAAGTGGCCCTTCATTGTCAACTTGTTCCTATTTTTCGTCATTGAACTGGCCTCGGGATTTGTTCAGAACTATGAACAATTCCTTGGCGTGAGAGCCTTGTTTGGCATCGCCATGGGTGGTATTTACGGTAATGCTGCCGCCACTGCTCTTGATGACTGCCCAGCACCTGCTAGAGGCTTTATTTCTGGTCTTCTCCAGCAAGGTTATGCGTTTGGTTATTTGTTGGGTGTCATCTTCAACAGAGCCATTGTACCTAACAGTCCCCACACTTGGAGAGCACTTTTCTGGTTTGGTGCTTGTCCTCCACTGCTCATCATTGTCTTCAGAATGTTCCTCCCAGAAACCGATGCTTACATTGCCCAGAAGGCCCACAGAGCCGAGGCAGATTCTCTGGGCAAGGCGTTCATTAAACAGTCCAAGACCGCGCTCAAGACCCATTGGCTCACGTTCATCTTCTTGGTCGTCTTCATGACGGGTATGAACTTCATGTCCCACGGTTCTCAGGACCTGTTTCCTACCTACGTCAAGGCCCAGCTCGGCTTCTCTGAAGATGCAGCTACCGTTGCCAACGTGGTGGCCAACTTGGGTGCTCTTTCTGGAGGTATCACTTTGGGCCATATTTCTAACTTTGCTGGCCGTCGTCTTACCTTAATTATTGCATGCATTTGTGGTGGCGCGATTATTTATCCATGGGGCTTCTCCAAGTCCAACGCTGGCATCAACGCTTCTGCCTTCTTCCTCCAGTTCTTCGTCCAGGGAGCTTGGGGTGTTGTTCCTATTCACATCTCCGAGCTTTCGCCACCAAACTTCCGTGCTTTTATCGTTGGTGTGTCTTATCAGCTTGGTAACTTGGCCTCCTCTGCGTCATCTACCATTGAGTCCACCATTGGTGAGCGATTCCCTCTTTACGATAACAAGGGTAACAGGATTGAAGATGCCTATAACTATGGCAAGGTCATGGCCATCCTCATGGGCTGTGTCTTTGCTTTTGTTCTCATTGTCACCTTCTTTGGCCCTGAAAAGCGCAACGCTGACATTTCTGCAGTCGCTGAGGACGATGATCTCATGACACACAAGCGTGTCAGCCACGACGAGGAGAAAGCTCCTGCTCCTCCTGCAGTGTCTCCAAATTAATGTAACGACCAATCTATTGTTTTGTTTCTTTGAAAAAATCTATGTTTAATTTCGTAATACTTCCTCAAGCTTGGACAGGTAGATCTCCAAAGGCATAGTACATGCCATTCTTCCAGCGAATAAACATGCCTAGTGGCTTTTATACTACTAAAGCACGGAGCATCGGAGTCCGAAAACACCCGAACCAGGACAAGTAAGTGTGCGTATTACTAGTCTATGAAGCGTTACTACACGACCGCTAATACGTACTCATATCTACCGACTAGTTAATATCAGTGCGCTGTCGCTTGAGCATTTGGTGGTGTTCAATGCCTTCCATCAGAGGCTCAACAAATCCCAGACCTTCAGTACCTTCCATCAGAAAGTCAAAGTCCATGTCTAAGACGGACAGAAGGTTCTGGCTCGCGTCGCCTTCGTGTTGCTGTGGAGTTGTGTAACCAGAGGTTGCGCTGGGTAAAAAGCTATGGAATTGATCATAGCCCATCGTCGTCGATGGGGGAACATTGTGTGTTTGGGGCTGCTGGTCCACTGGGAAAGAGTATCTTGAGAATTCAAACAGACCCTCACTCATGTCGCGTTGTTGCTGTTGTTGTTGTTGTTGTTGTTGTTGTTGATGATGATGATGATGTTGTTGTTGTTGTTGCTTCTGCTCTTGAGGTTGTTCTTGGGGTTCTGGATGCGCTGGAGCTTGAGGAATACTCCTTTCATCAGGATGATCTTCGTTCAGCTTGGATGCCAGTTGGTTGGACAGATCAAGGAGAATAGTTCCGTATCGGGAAGACAGATGGATGTCGTCTGGAGACGAGTCCATTAGCGTACGAGAAATTGTTCGTATCATGCCCAGGGTATGCCGATGAGATTCTAGAGACGATGTTGGAGTGAGCATGATGCTTTTTACCAGGAAAACGGTGGCATGGACGATGCGCACAATCCAGCGCACTGGAGCACGGCGCAACATGTCCATTGCGTGGACCCGGTTAGCCACTGCAAGAAGCTCTTTAGCAGCATCCGTAGCCATAGCCACGTAGCGTGATGAGGGAATGATTTGAGCCACGCTAGTCATTTTGTTTTCCTGTGGGTCAGAATTGGAGTAGAGAGCCAACGAGTAGATGTAAAGACGAGTGTAATGATAGTCAAACAGAATAGATTCCCGGTCTAAATTGTTTTCATTCAGCAACTCGCCATATGTGTGTTCCCAATTGTCCAAATGGGGCCCAAAGAGTGCTAGGAAGGTAAGAAAACTACCGTTGCGAAGCAGCTCCCGAGTTGCACTTCGAGTACCGTATAAAGTCTCGTGGGCCAAGGACATGATTTGTAATAGACCTAGCTTTGCCTTTTCATATTGTGTGAATTCCAAATTCTCCGGAATGGGTTCATTGAGACTGTGGCTCAGCATGGACCTTCGACCCATCCGCAGCGCCAGCACAATTTCCGACAAATGCGTGGCCAAGTATACTTTGGACGATGTCTCCATAAGGCCCAAGTCCTGTGCCAAGCGGATGCCTGAACCTAACAGCATCCACGACAACCTGTCGCTCCTCCTCGACGCACTCAACCCACTGATGCCGTCACCAGCAGAGTTTTGTTGAATCTCGCGATTAGCATAATCTTGCCACCGCTGGTGAATTGCTCTGGGGTTCCACTCGGAAAAGAGCAAGAAAGAAAACACTGTGCCAATTGACCGAGTGCTTGCCTCGGCCCACACAGTCTTGGTGATCAACCGCTGACAGTAGTCCCACAACTTGCTGTGCATCTCCACGTACTTGTCGCATTCTACAGAGTCCAGGGCGTAATATCTTGATGCTAGGGTGGTAATAGATGCCAACAAGATGGGCACGTCCGCCAAGTTCTCGGGCTTGTGCAGATTTTCTGGAATGAACGGGTAGAAAGGGTGGAGTGTGTCAAAAAAGAACTTGATCAGTGTCTTGGCGTCATCTTCGGTCAGCAACTTTTCCTTTGCAATCATGTCAGTGTCCACTAGCCGCGTTCGCGGCTCGGGTGTGGCCTCATTTGTAGCAGTGGTGGACTTTGCACTTCTGTTGGCAGCTGCTGCCGCAGCGGCTGCGGCAGCTGCTGCCGCCTGCTTCTCCGCCGTCCTCTGGGCCCCATTGATCTTTGGAAAGCTTCGTGCGGCATGGGCCAAAATCTCCAATGCATCAGCGGTATTGTGAAGCTCCTTTTGAGATATGACGTCATTTTCCACCCGATGGGACGTTCGCGCCACCTTCGACGCCACACCGCTGCTGCCCATTGTGGCAGAGGGCTCTGCCGAGAACGATCTCTTTTCTCGGCCAAGCCGCACATTGTTCACTCCGCCGCGCTTCGAGTCTGTGAAGGTGCATTCCTTGCCTTCTCTACGACACCGTGCACAGGGTGGTTTGCTGGGATTGGCAATGTCGCCAAGATCGCACTTGACCTTGCGCTGGCGGCAGTTCAGACACGCTTTGTACGAGCGCCGATAGGCCGGGTGCTTTTTCGCCCCGCTCTCAAAATCGCTGGCTGGGTGCTGATGGTGCTGGGGTCCGTCCGTGACCAGCAGCCTGTTGAACGCCAGAGCACCGCCCCTGCTGTCGCCATCGCTGCCTGGCTCTACCTTGTTATTGTATCCACTAGCCGGATCTCCGCTCAGCCCGCAGTCCATCTCTTGACAAATTAACCGTCCTGTCCTCTCTGTGGTGTCGGCTATGGAAGGAGGAGAAATTTATTCGCGGTAGACGGCGGCGGGACGGGCCGGCGCGCACCCTAACCCTAAATAGGGCCATACTTACTCGTGTTATTCGGCGTGGCTCCTGTGCCAATGCGCTGAGAACAGAAGACCTGAAATGGTGTTCGACAACCGCGAGAGCGAATACTAGCCATAGTACAACGAGTGTCGCCGGACGTTGGTAAAAGTGTGCGTGTGTGTACAATTGCCAGCACACAAACTGTGGAGTGGGAATGGGCTCTATTTATGCTTTTTCTGGGCGTCTAATAAAGCTGGTGTCAGCAGACCCACGCGCGCATACCCCAACCCTTTCCTTATTTCTTTTTTTAGGTTTTTGTTGTAGTTTTTCTAGAACGAGAGCCACGTGACGTGCGTGACAAGAGCGGTTAAAGTGTGGCGTTTGTGGCGCGGCGGCTAGAGGAAGAAGCAGGCGAGTGTCCCCCGCAACTAGCGGATCAGAACGTTTGTGGGGAGGCCGGAGATAACAAAGCCCGTTCATATACTGCGTAAGCGGTCGGACTAACTTGCTTTTGCCGAGGATTCAGTCAGCAGAGAACGGCCTTCCCCCGCCATGAATCCTGGTTTTCTTCCCCCACCGGAAACGTTTGCCGGCAGGGCCGAATGCATAAAACATAAAACCAAAGCCAAAAGAACACAGAACACAGAACAAGAACAAATTAATAAACGTTACAAAGACGAAACCCGTAATCCTGATAAGCGGGATCATAAAACCCTCGGTGCGCGGGATGTCTGGTCCATCCCATATATGACGTGACGGAAACCTGCGCAGGGCAGATCGGGTGGGCCGGACCCCCGCCCGGGTGAGGAAAATTTTGCCAGCAGGATTTCAGAGATAGGAGAGAGAGAAGAAAGGCGGGGTGAAGTACTCAGCTGGGCTGCATAAGTAATGTATTTGCCGTAGTTCCGTCCCTTGTAGGGAAAAGAGGCTTCATGTATTAGTCAAACCTTGTGTGTGGCTCGCCGATCCCTGCGCGGATGGTAGGATGCGAAATGCATATTTAAGTCCGCCCGCACGCTCCTGATTAAACGGCAAAACATGACTGTGGGAGGCCAGATAGCTCCAGAGAGCCTGCAAAAGATTGATCAGTGGATGGCCAAGGCCACGGCTGATCCCAAGAACGACCTTCCCAACGCGTCTTTCTGTGTGGTCAACCGGGAAGGCGAGGTTTTGGTCAATGTGGCCAAGGGCCAGATGGGCAGCGAGACCCCCGAGCCTATCGACGACAAGACCATATTCTGGATTGCGTCGTGCACAAAGATGATTATGGCCATGGCCTTGATGCGAGAGGTTGAGCAGGGCAATCTGCATCTGGACGACCCTGACCAGGTGGAGAAGCTGGTGCCGGAGATTGCCAATCTGCCGATTCTTAAAGATGTCCAGGACGACGGCCAATTCGTTTTGGTGCCTAGGAAGAACAGAATCACGCTCCGCCAGCTCATGACCCACACCGCTGGCTTTGGCTACCACTTCCTGGACGAGACCCTTCATAAATGGCGACAGTCCTTCAAGCACAATGTCTTTGACGGCCACATCAGCGACATGGTGGAGCCCCTGCGGTTTGAGCCGGGTACAGACTTTGCTTACGGCATTAGCATGGATTGGGCCGGTACCTGTCTTGAGCGACTGACTGGCCAGACCCTAGAGCAATATTCCCAGCAGCATCTCTTTCAGCCATTAGGGCTCACTGATGTCTCCTTCACTCCGAACAAGGAGTTGCAGAAGCGACTGGTCAAGATGAACCATCGTGATACTAAGGACAGTCCGCTGTATGAAATAGAACAGCCTATCGCTCGAGCTCTGCAAGGAGATGACAAAAACTTCTACCACAGTGCCGGCGCAGGCTTGTTCACATCTCCAAAGTCCTATTGCCGACTGCTGACTGTGCTGTTGAACGACGGTGTAGACCGACAGACCGGACATCGAATCTTAGCCAAGGAAACCGTTGATCAAATGTTTACTAACCAGATCCCGCAAATGCCGCAATTTGGTCGTAAGGGTCTCGGCAGCGCTGAGCCATACTATCAAAACGGAAGTGACGAAATGCTCGACCAACGCGACGTCGGCCCCAATGTCGAACAGGGCTGGGGCTTGTCAATGATGATGAACACCAGTGCCCCGTACAGGAGCGGTAGAAGCGTAAACAGTGGCAACTGGGGTGGTATTGCAAACCTAGCTTGGTGGTGCGACCGCCAAAAGGGCATTGCCGGCTTTTTCGCAACCCAGATTCTTCCTTTCGGCGACAAAGCTTACGCCCCGCTCATCGAGAAGCTCGAAGCTGAGGTGTACAACGGTCTTCGTTAATGTAGCGTAATGAATCTAGTTTGCAGATGTGTTTACACCGGGCGCTCCCGGTAGTCCAGGAAGGAAAGTTCTTGTAAATGTGTAAGTGGGCGAAAAGACGTTCTAGTGTTAAGTAAATGATTGGCGAGCGTTTTAACCGGCTGTTTCAGACTGAGACCCGTTAGAACGCATGCGAAGTGACGCATTCCGGCCATATGCGCCCATTACCGCTGCCAAAGAAGGCAGCCAGTTGCTGTGTAGAAAATGGACGGGTTGGGTCCAAGTCTGCCTCAAAGAATTGCAATACATCCCTATTTTACCATGCATTTATCTGCTATTTCACAAGCGACTTGTCATTGGTGAATTAAACACTACATTGCAACACGATTGCTTCTCTTTCTTTTTGTCAAAGCGTGTGCACGGCGTCGATTCATGTAAACCAAAATATCAATATATTACAATTTTAACGAGCTAAGGGGTATAACAGCTCCTGAGGCGAATAGTTAAAAGTACCCCGTTGAATATTTACGATACAGTAGCCGTCGTGGCGTTTAGTGCTGAGACCATTGGATGCTGTTCAAATCGATGCCCTCTTGTACCATCTCCCAGAGAGGAGAGAGCTCACGAAGGAAGTTGACCTTACTAACGACAGTGTTCAAGACATAATCAATCTCCTCATCTGTGGTAAATCTGCCGATGCCAAAGCGGATAGACGAGTGAGCCAAAGCATCATCAGCACCAAGAGCCCGCAGGACGTACGACGGCTCAAGGGATGCAGAGGTACACGCAGAACCGGAGCTCAATGCAATGTCATTCAGAGCCATCAAAAGAGATTCGCCCTCAATATAAGCAAAGGAAATGTTGACACAACCATCATATCGTCGTTCAGGGTCTCCATTCAGAACGGTGTGTGGAAGCGCAAGAATGCCGTCTTTCAACTTGTTTGCAAGTCGCGTGATGTGCTGAGCGTCGTACTCCATTTCAGCGTTGGCGATTCGGCAGGCCTCACCGAAACCAGCGACAAGAGGAGCTGCCAAAGTACCTGATCTGAGACCTCGCTCTTGACCGCCACCAGTGATGATAGGATCAAGACGAACTCTAGGTCTTCGTCGCACGTAGCAGGCACCAATTCCCTTTGGACCGTAAGGCTTATGGCCGGAAATACTCATCAAATCAATGTTGAGCTTGTTGACGTCGACAGGAATCTTACCAACGGCCTGGGCAGCATCAGTGTGGAAGAAGACCTTGTTCTTGCGGCAGATGCGGCCAATTTCTTCAATAGGTTGAATGACACCAATCTCATTGTTGACAAACATGACGGACACAATCGCGGTTTCTGGACGAATCTCTCGCTCGAGTTGCTCAATGTCAATCAAACCGTTGTTCTGTACAGGCAGGTAAGTGACCTCAAAGCCCTCGTCTTGCAAGTGACGGCATGAGTCGAGCACACATTTGTGCTCAGTTTGGGTGGTGATGATGTGGTTTTTGCGGTTCTTGTAAAATCGCGCAACACCCTTCAAGGACATGTTGTTGGATTCGGTGGCACCCGAGGTAAAGATGATTTCTTTTGGATCGGCGTTAATCAAATTGGCAATATGGCCCCTTGCCTCTTCTACGGCCTTGTCAGTTTCCCAACCGTACGCGTGGGTTCGAGAGTGGGGGTTGCCATAGAGCCCGGTATAAAATTCCATCATTTTGTCCAAAACCCGGGGATCCGTAGGTGTCGTAGCTTGCATGTCTAGATAGATAGGTCGGCCAGTCGCCTTCGTAGCTGCCTCCTTGAGCTGCGTCTCTTGAATAACTCCTTCCATATCAGAGCCCTTTGGAGGTTGTGGCAAAGGGCTGTCGCCACCTTGTGCCTTCATGCCCATAACCTTATGACTGGCGATCCCTGAAAGTACGTCCGCCACATGGGTCGTAGAACCATGGGTCGTCACCTTATTGTAAGCAGTACTGTATGCTGCCGTGCTAGCAGGGAGAACAGACTTTCGCACTAGCGTACGTCCCACCGGCAAAGATACTCGAGTAACTGCCTGCATGATGAATTTCTGTTGTGTTTTTTTCTTCCCTGGCGGTGATTAGTAAAGCAAGTGCCAGTCGCTGCACTTTTAAATATCCCATTTCCTGGTCGGAATCCCGGTCAACCCGGTATCGGTCCGGCTCCGGTCCGCACACAAATCTCCATCCACAGTAATTGAAAGAATCTTCTGCCATTTTCGTTGCCACTGGACCCTTCGGATCTTTTTCTGGATGGTTTGGCTGTTCGAGGAGACCTATTCAGCAACTTTGCTGCTTGTTACTTGGTCTAGACTCGAAGCATTATGGACCTAGGTCCCAAGCATGTTGTACATCTGTCGGTTTTTACCAGAGTTCTGACCACCTGTGGTAGCCAATTGATTAGAAATCTCAGCCGTGAAATGGGGAAACTCTAAAGAACAAATCCGCTATTGATGCCAATTATCGTTCTAGTATGCGAGCCGCATGATGGCTGTTGGGTTTTCGGTGAGCCGCGGTTCACCGAGACGATTTACACGGGACAGACCATGGAGGAGAATTTGGTGACGGTTTCGCTGATAGTAAGGATAACTGAGATTGGCCCAAGAAACAGTTTGCTAACGTGTATTGATGTAGAGCGGAGGTTTGGCGGGGACCAGCACGGATCTGTTCTTCTTTCCCATCGATACACTGAAGACGCGGCTTCAGGCGAAGGGAGGTTTTTTTGCCAATGGCGGTTGGAGAGGAGTGTATCGAGGCGTTGGCAGTGCGATAATTGCTTCTGCCCCTGGAGCTAGCCTGTTTTTCCTGTCCTACGAGGCGACCAAAAAGTACATGCAACCGTGGTCCAGCTCGTTTTTCCAGAACGAAACCATCGCTAATGGGGCAGTTCATATGGCTGCTGCGTCGTGCGGTGAGGTGGCTGCATGCTCAGTTCGTGTGCCAGCCGAGGTCATCAAGCAGCGAGCCCAGGCAGCCCACCATCCGTCGTCGCTGGCGGCATTCAAAAGCATTCTGAAGAATACCTCCGGTGAGGGTGTTTGGCTGGGATTTTATCGAGGCTGGGGAAGTACCATTCTGCGAGAGATTCCGTTTACAATAATCCAGTTCCCATTGTACGAATATCTGAAACTTCACCGAGCTCGATCCCTCGGCATCGAAACGGTCAGTCCACATGAAGGGGCTGTTTGTGGTATGATTGCCGGAGGCACTGCGGCAGCACTTACCACCCCGCTGGATGTAATCAAGACCCGACTGATGTTGCATCCAACAAGGATGTCGCTATGGAGTCTGACCAAGACCATCCTCAAGGAAGACGGATATGCTGCTTTTTGGAAAGGCGTTGGCCCCCGAACAATGTGGATCTCTGCAGGTGGCGCCATCTTCCTAGGTGTGTATGAAAAGGCAAAGGATACCCTCATCAAAGCCTTGTAGATAGCTTGTAAATATATTTATCTTGAGCCTTGAAGCGGCACCTAGAGTTATTTTGGCTGTTGACCCGCCAATGGTCTCTAATTCCATGTGTAAACTGATAAGCTAAGCGCCCAAGGAACGGGGTGTGCTTATATACAGACCACAGTGTGTTGTCGATCTTGACCATTTTGGGATGTGTGAAGTGACGGCGTGTAGCCTGCTAAATATAGCACCAAAGGCGGTCTATTATTCTATGGAAATAGGGCATTGGTCGTCTCGCTTATTTGAGACCCAGTTTTGGCTTAATATTGGTTCGTTTTAATTGAAAATGTATGCATCAGCGAGGAGACACAGTGACCTTCCCGTTGGCGGTTTTCTTACGGGCGTATTTCATCACAAAACTTTCGAGCTTGACTGTCTTACTTCGCAGGTCGTCAATGAACGGAAATATTTCGTCCAGGTCCCAAACGCTCTTGAAGGTGAATAGCTGATGGAAGCGCTGTTTTGGGTTGTCTGACAGCATTTCCAGTGACAGATAACGGATGGACTGGTCATCTGGACAGACATACGATCCCTTTAATTTTGTCAGATCAAGGTCCCAGTCGGTGGAAATTGGGATAGAGTTTCGCCATTGCTCCATAAATGAGTCCATCGATATGGACTTTGTAAATGCATGCTCGCGAAGCGTCTGTTGCCCAAGCCAGCTCACCAGCCCTTGAATATTAATGCAATAGTGGTCATCTTGAGCTGTGCAGAACCGCCGCAACACGGCCTCAATAACTTCTAAGGGCTCGTCATTCTCTTCCTCCTCCTTTGACATCAGCGCCTTGTACACAGCGTCTACTTTCAAATGGTTGAAATCTAGTCCCTCTGCGACAGCAGCAGCCAGTATTTCTCCTACCAGGGCCTTTAAAACCTTTGGACTAATCACACATGCTTTTCCGTCAATTTCGACACCGGCATTCTGCTGCCATCTGACATAAAATTCCGAGTCACTAATCACTGACCGGCAACGAAGCTCGTCAACGCTCTCCTGCACCATTCCTTCGTCCACCTCGATCTTGGCATTCCCTAGATATCGAGGAACTCGGTCAAAGTGAATATCTCCGCTTATCTCTGTGGGTTCGAGGAAATACGGAATGGATCCAAAGGCTAGCAATGGCCGAGGGTGAGAATTTTCTTCGGCCATGTCGACATCATTATCTGCATCCTTCGTATACGTCTTTACTGCCAGGACTGTGTTTGTTTGGTTCATTTTCCGCAGTTTGAACGTCTTGTTCGCGGTGCACACGACCAACCCGGCGGATGTCTGCGGCGACTTGAGCGTCAGTCCTTGGGGTTTCTGTCCATCCTTCGTTTCCAGGGCCTCCTGCAGCTCTGGCGTCAGCTTTAGCAGCCGATAGGCGCTTCCAGGCCGTATCTTCGAATAAAGCTCTGTCATGTCGACGCGTTTACAAGGTCCCGAGAAGCGCGAGTATCCATTTACGCGTCAAGCCTCACGCCGGCTCTGGCAAAGCCTAACACGAGTTTACCTATTTATGGAGTGTTTGAGAGGGAGAATGATTTTGTTTTCTCAACTTCTACGTAATTCAATAAGATGCCCAAAAGAAAAAAAAAATGAATAAATAAATAAATAAAATAAAACACTCTCCCAACCCCACAAGGCGGTCAACAGAAAGATGCAGGAGCCAGACAAAACGGTTTGTGAGCCGCAAAAAAAAAAAAAAAAAAATATGCCCATTGCTAGCTAACCCTGCCCCCTAATTCAATCTGAGCCATTAGTTCGTGGAGACAACGGTAATTGTCTTGCAGGGTTTTAGATTCCCTCCTAGATCGGAAATTAGCATGTTGATCCCAGATCTGCCGCGAAGGCGTTGCGCGTTGCCCCTGAATTTTGCAAGATCCTCCTCCTGTGTGGCATATTGCGGCCAATTCGTCCGCTGAAATAGCGGACAGATAGGGGCTGCACTCGAGGGTTCTAAGCTTCCTTTTGATTGGACGTAGTCTGCATTCCAAAAGACGTGCAGACATGTCCAATTGTATGCAAACGGTTGTATCAAGGCTGCGCCGACATGCATCGATGCCGGTCCATTGTCCTGACGTCGATGGGCTGAGGGGTGTGCCGTTCGTCTGCTGAATTATTTCTGCGAATATAATATCGCATTCCTGGACTAACCCTGGACAAAATTCGGATTATTATGTAAATGCCCAGTGTGTCATACTATACCACACACCACATAGCTAATATATATACCTGTTGGAATTCTCCTCCTAGTATGTATATGTCTCAGACGATATATATACATATATATACCAATTGTATAACCCGACACACTTCAACCTTACATAGATACACCCCTTCAGCAAAAATGAGCCAGGGATAAAGCAATGTTTCTGCTGTCTCCCACCAAGCACTCCCAATCAACCACCTGTACACTCGGACAAACAGCAACCGACGCCCGATGCCTCTACACACAACTCAAAACCAATCTAGGCCCCAGATCGATCGAAATATCGCCAATTTGACCTTCGCCAGCCTACATTCCTCCAATCACCGACCCAGGCGAGTATCTACGCGCGCGTCCGCGGTGCATGCAAAACGCATGCGTGTTTCATTGGCAACTGCGGATGACCAATCCAGCAACACTACGTGCAGAAGACGTGGCGAATATTACATATACTATTTTTTCTCCGAAGACATCTTCTCCGCACGGCCAACTGTCGTATAAATAGCCTGGACATCCTCTCCTCGACCCAGAGATCGGCAGGCTGAGAATCCAAGATCTTCCCCGTAATTGTTCATTCCAATCCGCCCACGCCGCAGAGATCGACATTCCACACATTCCTCTTGCAGAGCAGCCAATTCCTTCTGTATAATTTGGCCAAAGCTATAGCTCTAACTCTTCTTTCTGCTTTAACTCTAACCTAAACCTTCATCCTAATGGTCCATCTTGTCTAATCCGCACAGCACCCCTAATTTCTAATTCGGCAACCCACCGTAGTCTCTCTTTAAGCACGCATTCCTTTTCTTAATTTATAATACCCGACACTTCGCTCAATTAGACGAACCAAGCCCTCCTTTTTCCATGGACGCACACACTTCCATCGTCCTCGACTCGCCGTCGCCGTACTACGTCGACTTTTCGGCTAAAAAAACCATCAAGAGTAAGTCTGCGTCGCCAGAAGGCCAAGTTCATTCAATACTAACAGGCAAAACTAGATGCTGTCTACATGACAGCTGAGGATCCTCTGTTTGGACAAATCCTCGCCATTATTTATCAAAACCCTACTGCAGCAGACAGCCGGTACTCCAACAGGCTGTCTTCCATCATAATATCTCGACATGGCACCTCGGGCTTTTTGAATATGACTCTCAGCCCACGGTCGCGTTATTACGACGCGGTCGAGAATCTCGCTCCGTTGCACAGGACCAGCATGGTACGCCAGGCGTTGGCAATCTCCCTACTGCGCTCTTTTGCGACCATGGACAAGGGGATTAACGACATTTTATCGTCTGCAGCTTTGGAGACGGCCTCAATTTACGACTGGGATGAAACAATGGCCGGTTCTCTGGCATCTCGAATGAAGCTCATTGAGGAGAAATATCCTGATGAAATCGGCAACGCTGTCATCGCGTCAGGGGCATTGACACCCAAAAAAATCAATACGTCCATTCTGGACGTGGTTTATGTCGACTCGGACACGACCATTGAAAAGAATAACGAGCTCGTTTATTTGCTCGGCGACCAATTAGAGCAACTCTTTGACCCGTTGTCTGAATATTCACCCGAGCCCACTGAACAGCTCTATGCTCCGCCGCCAGCCACTTACCCGTCATCCAAAGATCCTCCACACATCCAGAGCGTTTGCCAAGAGCTCTACACCCTGCAGGCAAACTTCACCGCTGAACTTATGGAATTTCTTCAAGATTTTCTCATCCCGTTGCGAGTGAAGGTCCTAGGTGGGGAGAATTATGATCTCTCTATCTGCAAACTGAACATGATCTTCCCGCCGACAATTGACGAAATTGTTCGGATCAACAACATCTTCTTCGAATCCTTGCAGCAAGCTTTTCCCTTCGGCAGCTTTGAGATACTCAAGGCCTGTGGGACCTCCATCCCTTACTTTTACAAGGCATGCATGCGCCACGAAGCCGCTACCAAGAACTTTTTCCAAAACTTAAAAGCAAACTGGGGCTATTTCGAGGAGCATTGTCAATCAGTCGGTGGCGGACGATATACCATGCGAAAGATCGAGTCCATCATTCATTGTTCACTGCATTTAACCAAAATAAAATTGGTCATTGAGCGCCTGTTCAATTCCCCCACCTGGTCTGAAACGGAATTGCCCCTGGTTAGCGAGTTTTATGAATCTGCTGTAGGCACTATAGATGCCTTTGGCAAGCAGAATACCGTGCCATCTTCCTATGACCGTCGTGTCTTCACACCTACCGGAAAGGTATTGGTCGAACTGACAAATGGGTGGCCAAAGGAGCTTGAATATGGGTGGATTAATCGCCGGGTTATTACAATCTTTGACGCTGTCGACCTCTTGGCTGGTGATTCTGCCGAAAATCACCATATTGTAATTATTTTCACCGACCAGTTAGTCATCTTAAAGCCCAGCGAGCCAATTCCGATGAAATCTGCCTCCGGACTCCATGTCCCTTCTGTTGCCGACGTTTTGATGCATTCAATGGTTAATGAAGTGCCATTGCAAAATATTCCGGAACTAAAGGTGGTAGCATGGGCGCCAATTGAGCACGTTTACTTGTCCGAGTACAACAACAGCCGAAGCATTTGCATTTTTGCCACTGGTGATGGTTTTAAAACATCAGACAACACTTCGAATATTTATCAACGAATCTATCAGCTCATTCGCCCCGATCATGTAGCCTCAAATCTCGTTTCACTGACTGCCAAGGCCAAAGTTATGAACAAAACGCAACCATTTCACCTTTTTAAGTCAGTTGGTCCGAAGCTTAGTTTATACGCCACAGTCCACGAACTTGAAGGTTACGCGCTGGAAGACCATAAGACGCCAATTGCCGTATTTATGAACGTCAACGTAACCCGCGAGGTACTAACTGCCAACAATCTATCTGCTTGTTTCAAAGTTCAGTTTCATGATGATATATACATTCGGGTGGAATGCTTTACCATCTTTGGCAAGGAATACGAATTTGATAGGTTGGTTCACTGCAACGATTTTGCCGCTGTAATCAACTCCGAAACTGCTTATTTGTTTACCTTGCATCTGTCGACGAAAAATCCTCGAGTAGTGTCCAACATCATTCGTGCAAATCAGTCAGTAGCAGAGTCGTTGATTGGCTATGCCAAGTCGCCGACAAAGGCACAAAAGAATGTCAAGCCCCAAAAGTCTGCCATTAGTTTGCACAGACGTAATCCAATTATGCCGGCAAAACCATCTCTTGAGCTGGTTGAAGAAAAGCAGCCTTTGCAAGCCCAGCCTCCTCCAAGGCGCAGACTTTCTCCAATTCAAATTATCAACCGACTTAGTGGGCATGACCAAGATAAGAAAGAAAGCAAGACAAGTCCTACATTCAGGTTCTTGCGGGTTCGTGACAAGTCACCCCCGATTGCTGAAGTGCCTGATTTAGCAGAGACAAACCTTGCAGCTCCGGAAATGTCCAGTTCATCGACTAATTCAACTGCACCAACGACACCCACCTTGGAAAATACACATCCAGAAGAGTATCAATTTCCTCCCAGAAACCGGGAAAAAACACCACAAGTACACTTTGAAGCTGCTGAACCTCCATCAGCTCGCACTCGGAGAAGTGTCAGCTCTTACAATGGTATGTGGGAGGATACTGTTGACGATAGCTTTTCTTCAGAGGCTCTTCATAGACACACACAAGTGGTTGTTGTTTCTGAGGACCATTCTATCAACAGTGAAAGCAACTGGGTCGATGAGGATGAGGTGTCCCAACTATCGAGCACGTTTTATGACACAGAAGACAGCGAAGATGAACGGGAACAACGGGATGTCGAGGAATGGTTTAACAACTTTGACCTTGACGATTCGGGTTCACTTGACTCCATCCCACCAGAAATTGAGCCCAATGATACCAGCTTCGGGGATGAGGAGGAAGATGATGTTTCAATCCGCAAGGTCACTAGCTTCTTTGATGTGGAAACCTTCCGAAGTTTTGAAAACACCAAGAACTTTGATGAAAGTACTATTGCTAGTAGTAGGATTCTTGGGCGGATGAATTCATCTTTAGCACGTATAGTTGATGCTGAAGACGCTGGAAACGAAATTGATGGAAGTGGAGAAAGCATTGAAACTCTTAACATTGCTGAGGACTTTGGATACTTGGCAGGCTTGGTTGGGGATGCTGATAGCAGCTCTAAATCGTCTGGCGTCAGCCAAGTTGCAGGAATCAGCTATCCACCAGTAATCAAATCCGAGGATAGCGGTTTGCACGAGGGACTTCGTGATACTTCCATTCTATTCCTCGGGGCATATGTTCGCTCTAGACAGGACTCGGTGGCCAACTTGAATATTAAAGAAGAGGATGAAGAGGAGGAAGAGGAAACTACAATGGTGAGTCCACCGGGTTCCAAGTTTAGCAGTATGCGAAACAATCTAAGCCGTACTTCGTCTCTGTTCCCTCTCAGTCACCAGAAGTCGCAAAACTCGCTGTCAAGAATGAGCTACGGCACACTGCAACTGGCGTCACTGACTGTAGAGTTTGATCGATATATTGCAAAGGCGATTGAGAAGATCAAAGAAGCCCGGGACCCAGAGGTGAAGACAGCTTGTTACCAACGCATTGGGGACATGAAGCTTGTGAAAAGAGTTGCTATTTCCCTTTATGATCAGACCAGGAATGCCCTGCCAGCTGAGTTTGTTACAGAATCCAAGAGGAAATACATGGAGTTTGAGGAGCAAGAACGCAGGTTGAAAGTGGTCAAGGGGTTCATGCTCTTATCAAGCATGCAAAATTCCATGACTGGAATGGAAAAAGATGTTCTATTGCGAGGTTACCTCAACTTAGAATGGCAGCGACGGAACCGTTTGGAGAAAAGCTCTGGTGTATAATTAATGACGTTATGATACACAAAGTAATAGGTAATTCTTAAATCTATTTTGCATTTTGAAAGGATAATCTGGGCCATAGAGTTAGGATATGTGCATACATTGAACTATATGCCTATCAAGCTCCGGATGCATACGAGGGGTGGCTATGTAAACTGATGATGATAAGTTCGATGTGCCTCGCTTAAATGAAAGTAGAGCGATTAATGCACATACATGTGCCACCTACCTACCTTGCCTTGACTTGTTTTCGAAGCTTCCGAAGTCTTCCTTGCATCACATAATAACAGCCCCTTCGAACGATAAGCTCTATCAAATCCTTGGAATAGCCGTATTCAGGATATGTCAATGTGTAAAGCTCATCGATGATCTTCTTTCTGTCCATTTCTTGAGTGTCTCTAACCCAAGTCTGCTCGCCTAGTTTGAACCCCGATTGTCGTAGCAACTCCAAGATTGTTTGCTCACGCTTTCGAGCCTCAGAATGATTGTCTCCGAGACCCATGCGTTCGTAGAGTTCTGGAAGCGTTATCCGGGTATCTGATGGCTTGCGAGCTGTGCGTGGTTTTGAGACATTGCAGTTTGTTGAAGGCTGTAGGGGACTCACTTGGACATTCGAGTTGTCGTCCATGAAAGATTCATAGCATTGGTAAGCCTCTGGAGAGTGGGTCTCATTTTGATCCATCATGGACACCGGGGTGTGCTGTGACAACATTTGCGGCGAGTTGTAAGCAATGTCTTCTGAAGGCATCTGGCCCAGACCGTCGAAATTCATGTTGTGAGAAAGGTTTGTATCAAGAGAAAAGTTGAAAAAGTCGGTAGAAATGGGCGGGGGATGGGGCATTTCTGTATAAGTTGAAAGCTGTGATCGCAGGTTTTGAGGGTATCCTGGTTCATAGTCGCAAGGAGTGGAAGACAGCAAGAAGCTTTCATTGTAACTGGTAAACGGAGGAGGAGAAGGGTAATCCAGGCAAATCCAACTGGATATGTATTCATCCGTAGTCATGGTTTTCTTCGGGCACAGTTATTCTACAAAGTATATAAAACCCTGATGCCTGCTGATAGACATTTATATAAAACCGACACAGGTTAACCTTCTGGCCCATTTCCTCTGCTTTTAAATATGTTTCAGTCTGGTAACAGGGAGTAACCCTAATCAGTACCGGACGGAAAATGTTTTCGTCCGCCGAGGATTGCACAGGTGAAATCGGAAGAGATATTAGCAAGAAAAAAGAAAAAAGAAAACAAAAAACAAAAGGGTTAAAGGAGGGCTTTTGGAATTTTCCTCTGGTAGGAGAAACAAGAAATATTATATAATATATTCTGGTGATTAAATTGGCGTGACCATTGAACGGTTTTCTTCCATCATCTTACGACAAGTGACATTTTTACCAAGTCTGCTGAGCATTGGATGTCAGGGAATAATTATTCCTCGACCAGGAAGACTTGTTGTGTTGAAAATATTCAAATTTGCACATTCCACGCAGATATATAACAAGTTGACAGCCATGTACGGATACGCACAGAGGTTGGAATAAGTATCTGAAATTAAGAAAAAAGTTCGTAATAGGCTTAATCTTAGCATGATATGGAAACCATAAATGCTTACAAATACCACTGGCACTTCGGCTAAGATTCGCTCTCAAGCTCATTACGAAAATGTGCATGAGCATATCTATATATATGTATATATACACATTAATATGTATATATGTCTACCACAACTGACCCGGTTATTGACCAGCGTCAAGCTCTTGGTAAACACATGTAAAGAGTATTCGCCACAGGAGTTCTATGGCTCAAGAGATTTGCTTCTATAGCCGGTGGCCTGAATATTAATTATTTAGCTTTTCACCACAGAATCACCTCGAAGCTTAAAATCCAGTTCATAACAAATGGTCTAAATTGCTTGGAAGTCTAGTCATGTCCATGGCTAGAGTAAATGGCCGTGTTAGTTGGTCGCTGTTGCAGAAAAACAGCCATCATTCATACTAAGTTTCATAGGGGAATCCTTGACTATTAGGTTAAGCTCGCAGTGTGCACACTTTATCCATATGTGTCAAAACAATGTACTATTAAAGGGGCAGGTCTTGGTCTGGGAATGTTGACCAAATGCCTTATAACAATATAGCATAGAGAGGTCACTTATAGAGAGATTAATCAATTTATTTATGGGGAATCAATTGCTCCTCTGTGTAGGAGACACTTCTCTATATATTTCAGAAAGATGGATTAAGTGGGTAAGGCAGTAATAACCGATTGCTCCGGAATACACACATTAAGCGGAAGATGCCTATCTAGCCCTTGCAAGCCTTTTGACTGAAGTTTAAGGTGAAGGCGCCGGCTTCTTCGGATTCGTGTTGTTATTATAATAATAATAATCGATTTGCTCATGAATACACACGGCAACCCAGGATCCCTCGAATACACACGGAATTGTACTATAAAGGACGCAAACTAGCAGAACAGTCTACCCCTTAATCTGGACTGGACAAGTATTGTTCAGCACGCCTTCTAAAGTCCAGTTCTCATCTTCGATCGCTGGTAACCCCTGATGCATGCATGAACGTCCGGAAAAAATCCGCCTGATTACGTAAGCTATGACTAAGCAAAAACTGTCGGATCATTGGCTGAGAAAAATTTCTCTCAGTGACTCGGGCGATTAGTGTAGTGGTTATCATACCTGCCTTCCAAGCAGGTGACAGGGGTTCGATTCTCCTATCGCTCATTTTTTTTACATGTAAAAGCTCCAACGTTGCTATAACAACAACACTCGGTACGGCGGATGTACAGTTAATTTTCAAAAACGCAATCATCGTTCCAGATATACAAATTACCAGATTTTGGACAGGGAGATACTATAGATTTCTAAAACACACCAAAATACATTAAGATTCCGATTTTCCTTCAATTGGCTCCACGGTAACCGCAGTGCCATAGCAGCAGATCTCAGTCCATCCCTCGCCAATAGCTCCTGCATCAAATCGAAAGGCGTAAACACCATTACCACCAGCAGCCTGCACACCACTAATCATTCGATCCAAAGCCTCGTTACGCGACCGAACCACGTTCTTTGTCATGCTCTTCAACTCACCACCAGCAAAACTCTTCACAACAGCACCGAGGGATGCGCCAATGTTTCTACTGCGCACTGTGATACCATAAACCACTCCATGGTTCTTTACAATCCGATAGCCTGGAATGTCATTTCCGGTAGAAAGAATTATGCCATGGTGTTGTGCTGGTTGAGCAAGGCCAATACCGTCCTCTTGTCGCTTCTGTACATGCGTTGCGTCACTCATAGTGCCAATGGCCATCAGATCGAGGATCTTGTATACCTTTTATATTCTTACGCGTCAGCCCCCGCGCTGCCCCTTACGTAATCCCAGCCGCCTGAACACAAGGCTGTGCACCGCCGAACCCTGTGGCTGAGCGGCAGGCGGAAAGGTGATCTGAGCTGCTTGTGGACTCTAGGAATGCATTGAACTGAGAAGATGGGAGCCATTTCCCCTTGCTCTGACGGGAAGTGGAGATTGGGGATCGGGGCGTTGGTGGTTTACATCAATTGAATGAGAAAGAGGGAGAGAATGAAAAATGTAGATGAGACAGAGAAATTAGCAGCCATAATAAGGGGGTTCTGTTCTTGCTTCTTCTTATTCCTGGTGAGTAGTCCTAGCTTTGAGGCCCATTGGTTAAGCGTAATGGGGCATTCATCAAAACATTAGGCCCCACGCGGCGCGTGAAACAGCATATACACCAAACCCCTTTAGGAAACCAATCACCGGATTCCTACAGCTGACGGAGCTTCTGGGGCAATCTTAGTGGAGGGAAATCCATTGGTCGGATAAGCAGGAGCACGCAGAAGTTGCTTATTTACACTTAAGTCATGTGCATGCTGCACGATAGCCAAAATGGATGCAAGGAGTTATGAGGTTTGGACGGGATCATAGAAGACGTGACAGTCTCAGCAATATCTTTGCCGGGAGAATGAACGAACAAAGTTTGGGAGAAGTCAAGCGAAAGATTGGGCGGATTTATAGCAAAAATAAGGTTGATTACTGGTATCCATTTCCTTATCTGTACTTGCCTGCGCGTACTCGGGTAAACCCGTGCGATACACCTTTGGCGATGGTGATTCGGCCATTGCATGCTACAGAGGACCCAAGTAGATTGCAGGCTGCTCACGAGACAAGCCTTGCGTTGGGGGATGTGGTCGGACTGGCCCATAACAGGCTTCCTGTGCCGACGTTTATGGGCACAGCTGTAGGGACATTTGATCCAGAACGGGGTTTCTTGGTGTCTAACGAGATAGTGGTTTCATCTGCAAGCCTGGTGATACGGCTGAACTGCCTATTCCCTCAATTAGTATCTGAACCTGTGTGCCGGCTCTTTGAGAGTATGCTCAACTCTGGAATAGTCGAACGGCCAAAGAAGGCACTGCTCCCAGACGAAAAGGTGCCATTGGGGGCGACGCCCCAGTCGGCCGAGGAGGCGAGGTTCCTATTTAGAAGACTCGGTCGCGCCGGAGGTGGCATACTACGCGGGCCACTTGACGATATGGGAATGACAGCCCGTCTGGGACAGAAGCTGAAGGCCGGTATCTATCTGGAATCGGCAGCTGCGTTGCTGAGGATGCCGAGTACACGTCGAACGTATGAGCACCTCTCCTTCTTTTCCGAAATACGATACTTCCGGATCGGATTCCAGGGATTGATTGGCAGGCATCTGGATATGGCAGAGTACCCTTCTGGGGCGGTAATGGATAATGATGGCTGCGGCATAGAAGTACACGTTGCAGACAGATATTTGATGTTTCTAAGATGGGTCTATGCTGCGGTTTGCTTCGACCCGGATTGCCCCGCGATTACAATGGACCCACGAGTGGAGAGTGTGAACCAATTGGTATTCGGGGCCGACTGGTCCAGCTATTTTTCCATGCGGAAAATGATCGCAGCGTATTTTGAAGACATGAAACGGTTTAGCGACATACCAGCGTTTGACCCTCAGAATCCTTCTGCGGTTTTGCAAAACCTTCCACAGTCCAAGCCCATATACCCTATCCTAAGGAACCTGTGCATGGTGTACGACCTTCCAGTTACCAAAGCCCTACAGACTCGTTACCGCGATTGGGTGTCCGTCTTACTTAAACATCATCCAGGAATTGAGCTTGATATGGCCACCAAAGCCCTTGGATTGCACGTGGTTCCAGGCCGTGTGACTCCAGGCATCCTTCATCACTACGCTCAGAACCTCCAGGAAACGTTTTGCCAGCTTGAACCATTTTTACCACAGCTCATTTCTGAACTAGCTGATGTAGACGAATGGTTAGACATTCCTCCTCTTGCCAACGAAAGGCATTTTCTCATCAAAGGCTAGCCAAGCATTAGAGAGTGATGATGATATCATACAACGAACTATGCTTAGTTCCAAAGAGGGCATTGATCTGTACAACCCCCTCAGCCACCACCGTTGATGTTCAATCGCATATTTCCACCCACAATCTGCCAAGCCCTTGTTAAGCGATGCGGCTACGTCGATTTTGCCGCATCAGATTGAAAATTTTCCCCTCAATTACCTTACTACGGGTCCAAGACCATGCAATCGCCATTCCACCGCCAAAAATAGCCTGACACAAGGGAATTCGTCGAACACCCTGACCGAGTTATTGGCTGAAAAAGATTCCAAGATATATCTGAGCTCTTGGCGGGGCACGTTAGACCCACCGGAGGCCCGATCAGTCGCACAGAAAACCGGACCCCGATTGTTGAATATCTGATTATCCCGACGGTTGATCTACAGCTCACATTCGATATATATCTCCAATCAGGAGAAATCACAAATATTCCCGTTTCTGTGAAAGAAAAAAAGACTAAAGATCCAGGTCATCGGACCGTTCAAGATGCACAGCCCGTTTACGGATATATACAACAGCTTTCCCTATTGGGACAAAAAAACGGCGCAGGCGTAAAAAAGCCGACAGAAGCGAGGTCCCAATAGGGTAAAGAGTGACGCTTTGGTGCAAGAATTATAAATACACCGGGCACAGCACCCTGGGAGATAGAGCTTTTATATTTCAGGGAAAGGTAGATGCCTGAAAGTGAACACCATAGTAGTTTGCATGACAACATTTTCGGCTATGATCCATCGATAGCCGGTATTATTGTGGCCATCGTTTTGTTTGGCCTTGTGACGCTCCACCAGACGTGGATTGTATGGAGACACAAATGCTGGTTCTGGAGCGCATTTCTCGTCGGAGGTTTGTTTGAAGTCATTGGCTATTTGATTCGAATAGCCTCGAAGAACGATCCTGGTGCCGTTGGACCGTACGCGGCCCAGACGCTATTTATTCTTCTTCCACCGGCATTGTTTGCAGCATCCATTTACATGACGCTTGGTCGACTGTTACGATATATCGATGCGGAATTTGCTTCGCTGGTTCGCACAAAGTGGATGACTCGTATCTTTGTTACCGGAGACGTCTTGTCCTTCCTTGGACAGGGTGCCGGCGGTGGCTTGCAAGGCAGTGGACAGAAGTATAGGGATGCGGGAAGCTGGGTCGTTATTGCAGGTTTGGCAATCCAGCTGCTGTTCTTCTGCACATTTGTACTGGTCGCCTTGATCGCTCATTACCGACTGCACAAGGCAGACTGGCCAAAGAAGTTTCCAGGCAAGTTTCAATGGCCTACAATGCTGTATACGCTGTATGCCGCATCCATTTTGATTCTGATTCGTTCTGTGTTCAGGGTCATTGAGTTTGCTGATGGATACGGCGGTCCGATTATGACTAAGGAAATTTATATGTACATGTTTGATACTCTGCTCATGTTCATTTGCATGTGTTTGTTCTCCATCGTCCATCCAGCCTATGTCATGGTCAAGGATCGAAACAACCACGAAATGTCCCCCGTACCACCTCCTGGAAAGGTCTAAGCTAAGCATTTGTCGTCCGACTAGGGTCCATATTTATAGATTCGGTTGTATATATTGGGGGCTAACAATGAAAAAATGTTATATTTACAAACCAGTTGGTCGCTTTTTTGTGAACCGGCCTGACTTCTATTTTTAGGTAACATCGTAGTTGTCCGCGTCTAGACAAAACACGGAACAATATAAATACACCCGCACTTCCCACAGAAATCAAGAAATGCGCTATAGCTCTACCCAGAGCTATGAGAGGCACTAGTAATGAACCTCAACTACCAAACCAAGCCTATAACAAAACCCGAGAGTGAACATACTTATGAAGGCAATAATTATTATTATAAAGATAGTACAAGTTAGACATGGGGCTGCTGCGATGATCTCTAAAAATTAGACATTAGTCGGATGATTTTGTGGTTAACGTTCCGTCGCCAAGGGCCTTTCTGGCCTTGTATCGTTCCTGAATTTCTGCGGTTCCCTGCTCTGGGCCGGATCTTCTAAAGTTTTTGATGAGAGCAGCCTTCTCTTCGTTCCCGAGCTCGTCATTGGCAAGCTTCTCGGCCAGGGGGCGATAGAGATTCTTAAAGTACGAGCCGTCAATGATAAACTTGCCCTCAGCTGGGTTCTTGTCAGCGTTTTCACTGTCCCAGCCTTCGCCCGCACCCAGTCTGACACCAGCACCGGCAATACCCTCAAGAATGCCCGCATGATATGCGGGGACAATACCACCGGCAGCCTCAATCTTTGACTTTCTGTTCTCTTCACGCCATTCATGAGGAGTGGCCCGTCGAGCCCCAGTCCAACCAATGTCCAAAAGAATGTCACGAGTGATCTCTTTTCTCAGAGCCTTACGATTGACAATCGGATTGAACGACACCGGGTTGACGCCACCGACCCAAATAAGAAGGAAGATGAACCCGGCCTTGAGGCAATGGAGAGCAAAGAACCCCCATTGCCACCAAATACCGTTGAATTTGGATGGAGTGTCGTCTGCCAGCGCTGGGATCAGCTTTGTCGTCAAGTTGTAGAAAACCGTCGTTGGGGCGTATCCAGGAGTTGGATGGAGATATTCAGGGAAATCGAGATAAAGCCAAAAGCCCAAAATCGACAGAATGGTAATCAATCGTGTGTAGTTGTACTCCCACACCGGAATCACCAGCTGACCCTCCCAGGCAGCGTCCTTAATTTTGGTCTTTTGGTCAACTTTCTTGAGCTTTTGTTCCACGTGAGCGTCATTGCTGAACAGAAGCCCACCCTCAGACGTCAGGAAGCCAGGCTCCATCGACACCGCAAATCCCAGTGGCTTTGCATTGTACAAATACGACGGCGACAGCACCATTGGAAGTGTGTCAAAAATCTTTTGCAGCGACCCAATAGGCGCTTCCGACTCGACATTGAAGCAGTAGTCCTTCTCAGAGTCCTCATTCATGCGGATATAAATATCCATTGTGGGGGTTTCGCTGACCTTTTCACTCATGATGACTAGCTGCGACAGGAGGAGTGATGCTTGTGCGGCAGTCTGCCTGTTTAAATAGACACCTCATGGTGGGTCGTCTGGTGCGGGGTGAAACTTCCAGCCCCCGTTCTGCATCCTACACCCAACGCACATATCAGCACGGACCAGCCGGAAAACCCTACTTCGACTTCAGGGCCAGCAAATGGTTTAGTCTATGGCCGCTTTCGACATTTTTGTCAATTGTTCCTAGCTTTGGCTGGCCATCACTAGGTGCTCTCGTTTCCCGGGGTCTGCACATTGTAACGCTCGTGCAATGCGACCCCGCACCGGTTTGGTCCTCCCCGCGCTGATCCTATTACTTCGTCCCCTGTTCTATGACTATTCGGCGCTGGGTCTGGCAGGCTGGCTCTAGCCCCGCCCCGATTGTTTCAGGAGGTAAGGAAATATCGGCTATATTAACTTGTCTCTCTCCGACAATATCTATGCCATTAGGGAATAGTGGCCTGAATTCTGGAGTTCAGTTGGAAATATCGAGGAACAGTGTATTGTCTTCGAGCAGATTCCCACAATCTTGGCTGCTTGCGTCAAATGATGATGCAACATTATACGCATTTATTAGTATATGGCCGTTAGAGCCGTTTCGAATATAGGCGTGCTGCGCGTGCATCGGAGAAATGCTCATGCATGACATCAAAATTAAGCAGCAGACAATTGGCAGACAGATTTGTCCCTTCTTTAGACCGTTTTTTTGACGGCTCTTTGAGTTCACACTGCTAGAACCCTCCTCTCTCAATTCCTTTTGACAGATTGAGGAACCCTGGCAGGCCGTCGTACAAATATCCGCGAAGGGGTCTGGGGGTTTGGGAGGACACACAAAAAAAAGGTCTCCTTGGGTTAGGTTTTTGCACGTAACTTGAAGGATTCTTTTTGGGTCAAAGAACTAGAGAGGGAACGGGTATGTCGTCGTCGGCGCTGCATTTGTATTCGCTGACACTGCAGCGACCGTCTGCGGTGACGAGTTGTGCTGTGGGGCAGTTTTCAGGGAAGAATCCGCAGGATGTGATAGTCGCAAAGGGCTCGTGGCTGGAACTATGGCGAGTGGATCTGTACTCTGGGGCAGTCACCACAGTGCTATCGTACAACTGTTTTGGCATTATTCGAAACATTGCGCCATTTAGGATTGCGGGAGCGTCGAAGGATAACCTAATTGTGGCTTCTGATTCGGGCAAGATTGCCATTCTCGAGTACAAGCCGGAGAAGAACACGTTTGAACAGATTCATCTGGAGCCGTACGGCAAGACTGGGGTGCGACGAATTGTGCCTGGCCAGTACCTGGCTGTAGACCCCAAAGGACGGGCTGCATTGATTGCGTCGGTCGAGAAGAACAAACTTGTGTACGTGTTGAATCGCGATTCTGAAGCAAATATCACCATTTCTTCGCCATTGGAGGCCCATACACCGAGAACGCTGGTTTATACGGTCATCGGCGTGGATGTTGGCTATGACAACCCGGTGTTTGCGGCGTTGGAGGTGGATTATTCCGATGCTGACAGCAAAGAGCCAGAAAAGCGGCTGACGTACTACGAACTGGATCTCGGTCTCAATCACGTTATCAGGAAATGGTCAGAAAAAGTGGATTTTAGTAGCACAATGCTTTTTCAGGTTCCAGGAGGTGTCAATGGGCCATCTGGAGTTCTAGTTTGCAGCGAAGGATACATCTCATATATGCATCCGGACAAGAAAACGTTGCGAGTGCCCCTTCCGATGCGCCAAAGTGTGTTCAACTCTATGGAACAGACACAGCCGTTGACCATAGTTTCTGGGTTGATGCATCGCCAGGGAAAGCACAAGTTCTTTTTCTTACTGCAGAGCACCTACGGCGATTTATACATGGTTACCTTCCCTGTTGATCAGGAAACTCTCGCTTACGACGAAATGCATATTAAGTACTTTGACACGATCCCGGTGTGCAACAAGATTGCCATTCTGAAATCGGGCTATATATTGGGGATGTGTGAAGGAGGAAATCACGTTATCTACCGAGTCGACCATTTGGGGGATGCTAGGGATGAACCAGTGTTTTCTTCCAGGGATTTTGAGACAGACAATCTCAAGCCTGAGTTACTTGCTTTCACGCCTAGAGAATTGGTTAATATTGTTCCTGTGGATGAAGTGCAATGCTCAAACCCGACCATGGGAGCTGATGTTGCTGTTCATTCCGCATCAGATGAGCTGCCCCAAATCCACACTCTCGGGGGTCAAGGCGCAAGGTCCGCGTTCCTGTCTCTCCAGCAGGGAGTGCAAGTGGAGGAGGTTGTATCCTCTCAATTGCCCGCAGCGCCGCTAGCCGTCTGGACCACAAAGATCACAAAAGAGGATCAGTATGACAGGTATATTGTTCTGGCATTCTCCAACGAAACCTTGGTTCTACGTATTGGTGAACAAGTAGAAGAAGTTACCGATAGTGGCATTTCTGCCTCGGTGTCTACCTTGGCCATTCAGCAGTTGGGTGTGGATGGGCTTTTGCAAGTGCATTCCGGGGGTATCCGTCATATTGGACCCGATAAGAAGGTTAATGAATGGGCTCCGCCGAAGGGCACGGAGGTGCTAACAGCATCGACAAACAACTTTCAGGTGGTTGTAGGCTTATCATCGAACGAGATTGTGTATTTTGAAGTCGATGAGGACGGCCAGTTGAACGAATATGACGAACGGAAGGAAGTTCCTGGTGGCATCAGTTGCCTCTCTTTGGGCGATATACCCGAAGGCAAATTGCGATCTTCTTTTCTGGCTATTGGATGCGCAAACTCAACCGTCCGAATTTTGTCCTTAGAACTAGGCACCACTTTGGAACCATTGTCTGTTCAAGCGCTCACTGCCAATCCAAGCGACATACGGATATGCCACATGAAGGGTGCTGATGATGAGCCATCCCTACCATATCTTCATATTGGCTTACATACAGGTGTTTATATTGTGTCTATTCTGGACCCTGTCAGCGGTCAGTTGTCGGACACTCGCACTCGGTTCCTTGGGCCCAAGGGCGTCAAGGTTTTTAAAGCCACAGTTGCAAAGAACCGTGATGCAGTACTTTGTCTATCAACTAAACCATGGGTTGGTTTTGTTTCCGGCCAATCCTTTGAAATGGCACCCTTGTCGCTTTCTGGACTCGCATATGCATGGTCATTTAGCTCTGAAGACTTCCCGGAGGCGGTTATCGGTGTTGAAGGCAATGATCTGCGTATCTTTACAATAGACAAGCTGAATGATAGAATGAGACGCCAGACTGTTCAATTACGGTACACGCCACGAAGAATGACCCGAAGTAAATACTCTCACCACTATTACATCATAGAAAGCGACAACAACACCTCACCTAGAGACGAAACTGATGATAGCAATGCCAATCATGGTTACCAGCGGGTTGTTGGGAAATGGGCTTCGGCAATTGAAGTGGTTGACCCCATTTCTCAAACGGTTGTGTCTACTACTAGTCTTAATGATAATGAAGCTGCATTTAGCGTCTGCTCCTGCTCTTTCATTAGCCACCAGGACCAAGAGTACCTTGTGGTGGGCGTGTCGAAGGACCAGGTCTTGCTACCAAAATCTTCCTCTGGGGGATTCATTCATGTATACGGCTATTCCCAAGATGGTGCTCAACTGGAATTGGTACATAAGACCCCAGTTGAAGAGGCACCGTTAGCTCTGATGGAATTCCAAGGACGTCTCGCTGTGGGGATTAGCAATAACCTGCGCATATATGACCTTGGACTCAAGCAGTTGCTTCGAAAGGCCGAAGTCAAACTGCCAATCAACAATATCATGACTTTATTGACCCAGGGAAATCGTATTGTCGTCGGCGATATTCGTGACAGTCTCACATATGTCGTCTACAAGGCAGCCGAAAACGTTCTAGTGCCTTTCTCGGACGATACAATTCCTCGACATATCACCTGCTCGACCATGCTGGATTACGACACTACAATTGCTGGTGATCGATTTGGAAACATATTTATTCTCAGATGCCCAGAAGAAGCATCCAAAATGTCTGATGAGGACGAACACGCAGTATTGATTCGTAGCCAAATCCCCGAACTTAACGGTGTGTCAGCAATCAAAAACAAACTCGACCTACAGGCACATTACTATATTCAAGACATTCCCACGTCACTAACACGGGCCCAGTTAATGGTGGGAGGAAGCGAGGTAGTTATCTACACTGGAGTCCAGGGTACTATCGGTGCGTTGATCCCATTCCTCGCCAAATCCGATGTCATTTTTTTCCAGCGCTTAGAGTCTCTAATGCGACAAGAAGACCAGCCCATTGCTGGCAGGGACCACATGGTCTACAGAAGCTATTATGCACCTGTGAAAAATACCATCGATGGCGACTTGTGCGAACGGTTTTCGACCCTTCCAATGGATCGTCAGGATGCAATTGCCGAGGAGCTGGATCGCACAGTAAGAGAAGTAAGTATTAGCCCCTTCCCCAGTGCTTTATATTTGCTAACATTGTTCTAGGTGGAGAGAAAAATTGCGGATATGAGAATCCGAAGTGTATTTTAATCTAATTCTTTTAATGACCGACTAGCAAACTTGCACTTTGGAGGGCCAGCCCTCACAAACTTCACAGGGCTCTTTTTTTTATATATATATAGAAATCATCTCCAATTGTTGAGAAAGCCGCCAATTACTTGAAGGTCGTCGCCGGGTACAGATTCAGTCAATCCGCCGTCCTTATAAAACTGAATCATCGGCACCCCCGTAACAGAGATATTCTTACCGTCAATCTTTGCACGCTGAGCTAGATCTGGGTGGTCATCAACATCCACCTCAAAGAACTTGACCTTTCTATACGTTTCCGCCAAAACGTAAAACGACTTTTCCAATTCATATCCAGTACCAGGTTTGAACGCCACTGCAGCAAGACCAGACAGGACTCCCTTGTCAAATTCGTCGTCAGTCTGAATCTCTTTAACCATAACCATTATTGATTTAATGCACTAAGTTGACAAAGTTCTGCTTCCTAGAAGTGACTTTTATACATCATGAGACTGTGTTTCAAGAATGGGCTGGAGTTCCATTTCCTTGGCACGTTTGCTCACCGAGTTCCGAAATTGCTGCATTGACGTCATATCATTTACAATGCTTTTGTATTAACTCCGTTTATTTCCATAGGTCAATATAGGGGGATTAGATAGAGAAAGGGTGAAACGGATGGTCGGGGAAGCAGCGGCAAATTACTTTTTCCAGCGGCGGTGTGTGGCCGTGCAGATGTGTACGCCACAATCATGCAGATCTTTTTTATTGTCCAAAGTGAAAACTGTACTAAAAGTAGAAAAAACCAGGACGAATGAAAAAAGAGAAAGTAAAAAGATTAGTCATTAATCATTACATGGTGTTAATTTAATAGCCTGCATTTGCCGATTCCGGCTTGTTGAGGAGTTCCAGCAGCGTAGTCCTGGATATGGACGTCGCCTTTTCTATCGACAATGACGAGAACACGACCAGAGGGAGAAAACTGCATGGACGCCGAAGAGGAGGACTTGGCGGCTTTGGCAACTTCAGTTGCGACACAGATCTTGCGATGATCTGGAAGCAGACCGGGTGCATGCATAACATAGACCAAACCAGATTTATCCAAAAATGCAAGCGCGTCACCCCGAGGAGATGCAGCAGACGAATGGATTTTGGAGCCTACTTTATCGACCCGCATGAGAAGGGTCGGCTGTGAAACCGAGGATGTGACAGAGGACGTCGACGGAGATATCACTTTGGTGTCCAAGATGATGGGAGGAGCAGCATTTGTCGACACGGTCGATGTGACGACCATGTATTGCCTGTGGGTGGAATATGGAACAAAGTTTGCACTTGTGATACCTTCAAACTCCTCGTCGGGGTCGGATTTGCGAGACGACTTCATGACCAGCCTTGGATTCTTTGGATTTACGACGGAAATCACCATAAACCGGCACTGAGCAGCAGTGGAGCATGTCAAAAAGGCGTCGTCAGACGAGAATTTTAAATATGATAGTGTGTCGCAGTATGGAATGAGGACGGAAATTAGTTTTGCGGTGTTATCAGCCGCGGTAGGTCCGTGGTCTTCGTCGCTTGTTGACTCGTTCTCGGGGAAGAGGTTAGCACTTGATTCTTTTAGAATATCTGAGAGCGGATGCAAAACAATGACAGGTTGCTTAAAGCCAGATTGGGGGTTTTTTGTGATGATTCCACAGGCGAGCGAGGTGTCGTGGGGGGAAAGGGCCATGCAAGTGACAATAAAATGGGAAACGTGGTGGTATACAAGGTTGGCTTCAAAGTCATAAACCCAAAGGATGCCTCTGGCGTTGGCAATTGCTAGATACGTGTTGGACATGGACACCATGGGATATTCGCCCCACTCTCGCACAGCTGGCTGTACTAGAACGGCCGGCGGATTGTTGTAATCCCAGGGGAGCTGGTATATCTGGCACTTGGTTGAATTAACAATGGCGAACTTGGTTGCATCCGGAGAGATGCAAGTGGAAAACGAAGACTTCTTGGACCGCTGCAAAAAGGATCGATACTGGGTAGAATGCTGATACTGCTTTCGATAGATAGGGAAGCATTTTTCATAATTTTGCTCTCTGCGTATGAATTCGGGAGTAAACTGGTTTGGTAGAGGCGGCGGTGCATTCATAGTGTGCGAGTTGACTGACCTGGTTGTGGCGTTTTCCTCAGATGATATGCTTGGAGTTGCACTCTTGATATTGGGCAACACCACCTGGTAATGGGACGGGATCCTTTGATTTTCCGGCTCTAGTGGCAGGGACGCTGTTTCTGACATGATGCTGTGAGCATGCGTTAGACCGTCTGAAGATGAGGTGGTAGTATTAGTAGTTGTCGAGATTGTTGGGGCTGGTTCGTTGTAACTTTTCTCTTTTACACTTTGGGCCGCAGATTTGAACAGTTGAATCAGTCCTGTAGATGCTTCCGACCCCGCTATGCTGTCTGCAGGGGCTGTAGTGACGGCTGAGTTAGGGTCGTCGTTAGCGGTCAACAAACTGAAGTCAAGGTTCGAACTGGACATGGGGACAACGTTCTTGTCCCTGGGAATACATTGTCGCTTATCTACGGATCCTGACAATAAGTTATGTTCGAGCTGTCTGCGCTGATTGTCGATTTTACGGTGAATCCTCCGCAGCGGGTCAATGGCAGCAACGAACTTGACCTTGCGCCGACAAAGGCTGCAATCAAACACCTCCGGCAGTTTGGCCACGGCCTGCTCAGACACTACACATCCACAAGACAGCACGCCCAGGTCTTGACAAACGGTACTTGTCCGGGAGCACACCAGATCCCGTTCTATAGAGTCCAGAAATACCATCCAGTCCTCCAGCGGAGACGTCACAATAGGCGGGAACTTGGCATCCCGACGAGGCTCCAT
>JAJMBO010000022.1:75170-104686 GCA_030585065.1 Blastobotrys persicus
ATTTTTTTTTTTTTTTTTTTTTTTTACCTTCCCGTTAAATTGCCTTATGGCTACTTTGATCTTTATCGTAGCTACCATTTGAGGTAATTAGATAAAACCCATTCATATATTATTCTTTCGTCTCATTTGGGATAGTATGTACTTGTAACGATAGTGCTTGCCGCATTTCCGGCTACCACGGGAGTTATCGTAAATCTATTATCTGCTTCCTTTTTCTCTTATATACAGCTTGCACTCAGGAATTGTTTAGGATATAATATATTAACTGTTATTTAAAGTATTTAAAAAAAAATCTAATGGGAAGTCAAATAGAAAAAAGGAAAGGTCCCGCTATTACTCTTTAGCAGAAACTGCAAGGTTTTGGAGGCGGAGGAGGTGGCGGGCAGATATGGCTCGGACATCCACCACCACCGTGGTTGTTGTTGTTGCTGTTATTGTTGTTGTTGCCATTGGAGTTTGAATTGCTGTTGTTGTTGGTGTTCGTATTGGTGTTGGTGTTGGTGTTATCGTTGCTGTTGGAGTTTCCGTTTTCATTGTCGCTAGAACCGTTGCCTCCATTGGCGTTACTGTCGTTACCACCGTTACTTGGAGGTAAGTTATTGTTGTTGTCAATAGATCCGTTTCCTCCACCGTTACCATTGCCATTGATGTTGGTGTTGGAATTGTTGTTGTTGTTGATGTTGGTAATTCCGTTAAGCTTTCCAAGGATATCCTCAAGCTGGCTGGCATCAATGCCATACTTGTTGCAGATGTTGATAATCTGGTTGATGTTGTTGTTCAAGTTGACGATAATTGTTGGATTGACATGAACACTGTTGTCAACAAGTTGAGGAACTAACTTCTCTCCAGCCTTGGTAAGCGCATCAATGAAGATTTGAAGGATATTGGTAATGTCAACGTCAACAGAACCGCCCCCGCTAGGCTGAGGTTGAGGTTGAGGCTGGGGCTGAGGAAGAGGAACCGGTGGTCGCATACCTCCACAAATTCCAGCTGCCTTTCCGCAAAGATCAGAAAGGATGGAACAACATTGGGTAACACCCTGAGCTCCAAGGGGCTTTTGGAGCATGTTGGTGACGGAGCTAACTCCGTTGGCAACGCCTCTAATGGCGTTGGTAAACGCCTCTCCAATGAGACCACGAGCTTCAATGAAGTCGACCATCTCAGTGAGGTCTGTGGGCTCAGGAGAACTAGTGGCAACTTCGAAAGGGCTGGCCATTGGCATGGCAGTAATAAAAGGAAGCAAGGTAATGATGCTGATCAAGTTCTTGGAGGAAACCATTTTAAAAGCAAGCGATTTGATGTGACTAATGGAAATTGAGCGGAATTGAGGGGCTTTTTATAGATTCGCATTTTCGCATTACTGTGGTACTATCTTGGGCCATGAAACGAGCAGTCGAGATACATCCCGTCTACCAGTTATCAGGTCATCATGTACCAACCTCTGGTACTGGAATAGAACATTCTGTACCTCGACAACTTTTTAAGTTCTTTTTTCTATTGGGTAAACTGGATTGTTGCTATTTCTCTAGCTAGGGCGATTTTTCAGGACCGGGAAGGTGATCCTTACTGTGAGCAGTCCAAAGAACATTAAGTATGTATGTAAATGTTACTCAGGTAAATCTACGAACGGCTTCGATATGGTATGGGATAGTGCTCTCTCAACTCTTTTTCCAACCTCAGCAACTCCGTTTTTTCTATACCACTACACCTGTCGAGTTCAGTTCCCTTTGCAGTGCTAAGATTAGCTAGTAGTATTTCCGAGTGGACTCCATTCCAGCCTTAGTTTGCCGATTTACAAGTCCCTTCCGCTATTCTTGCTTGGATGTTTCAAAAGGGGAGCTTGTAACAGACTAAGTTCAACGGAGAAGATTTATGTACCTCCCTCCCGTCCAACTGGCCCGCACCTTTACCAATAATCTGCTATTATATCAGATCTTTTTAGTATTTTAGCTATTGGTTGACAAACCCTCACAAGTGCAAAACGTGGTACCAAAAGTTAACATACCAATAAGGCATCCAGAACTAGCTAAAACTATGCTCTGAGAGCTGTAGACAAACCGGTCTAGCAGAGCAAATTATGAGCCCTCCTCATTAGTGGGCTTGGATAAACCGACTAGCAGAGCAGATAAGAAAAATATGGGACTTCCTCATTAGTGGGCTTGGTGAACCTGTTCTCTGAATGGATAGCTGTACTAAGCATAAAGTTCGTAACAACTTTACTGTCGAGATCACGTGTAAACTGTGTAGACGAAGCTTTTAAGTGCTTTCAAGTTCAGTAAATACGTATCCTGGCTGTGCAACGGCTACGTAACCCTGAGCTCCGGGCAGAAGCAAGGTCGTACTTTCCGGACATGTACAGAATACTCAAATGGGTTCCTGTAACGGTTGAAGACTCTGAAGCCTTTCGATTAAATAGGTATATAGCAGTCAGTCATACATTCATTCCCTGCAGATATCGTGGCCAAAACATATGACCAAGGAGTTGATTGATTGGTGTTTTAGTACATATAGATGAAGAACGATCTCTATCTGTCCAGGGGACGATACATAGAAAACACCATATAAATCGTGAAAAATGTACGAAACGATTATTGGATGAGCCACAGATATCTCTCATCTCAAAGTGCAACTGAATAAATTAAAGATATAAGCGGCAAAATATGCTAACTACTGTTGTCTGTGCAGGAAAAGGCGGAACCAACATTTCCTGCAGCGTAGTTTCCTGCAATTGAACGAATGGAACCATACGAGCCGGAAACGAGGATATAGAACCCGGCGCAAATGGAAAACCATGAGACAAAAACTACAATGATATTTTTTGTGGAAGATTTCCACGATTTCCGTGATTCTTTCAACCACATTAATGGCCGACCAGCATGCTCCTCTGGGGTAGTAATTTTGGCCATCTCATAGAGGGCCATACAGGCCGGTAGAATAAGTGTAAAGCTAGTGCCTAGAAAGGCACCAATGAGGCCCAAAAGATCGTTGAAAAACGGAATAGCCCCAGCGATAACCAAACCGACGGCAATCACAATTATCATCATACTGATCCATGTGCCCCAGTGTACAAGGCTGTTGCTCTGTAAATGCTTAGTGCCCCGTAAAATTCGCACAAGTGCATATTTTGCCGCAACATGTGCCTGGAAGAAACAAGAGAAAAATAGCGCTGGCATTGAAACGCCATATCCAATCTTCTGCAAAAGAGGACCAGCAGAGCCAAGTGCCGGAGATGCAACGTATTGGCCAACCTTTGCATAGATAATACAAGTGATTGCAATATAATTCAACACCACGAAACCTTGTCCGAGAAGGACAGACTTGACATATTTTTTCTGATCTCTCATTTCAGCATGGATAGTGAAAAAGGAGGCAGTACCGCAAAGGCTCAACAGCTGAGTTGCAACAGCAGTGGCAATCGAAAAGTAGGAAGAATGCTGTGGAAAAGCCACAACCTGCTTGTCTACTGGTTCTCCTGGGGGAGCAGCAGCTGGCACACTTTGTGTTAAGCATGCAATAACTACTATCCACACCCCGAGAAAGATGGAAGTTACTGCTACGTATCCACACCAGGAGAGCATTTTCATGGTTCGAAGACTGAGCCCAAGGAACATCGAGATACCTGCACCCATTCCTACCCACCCCATAGTACACGTAGCATGTTCAGTGAAAGAGTTAAAACCGATGGAAACAGTCAGAAGAGATGCCCCATAACAGAGGGTATAAAATAGCCAAAAAGCTATGCCCATAAGTTCACAGCCAAATTTCCCAAACATCAAATACGTAGCATCTCCAATTGAATGCACTTGAGGGTGGCTCAGTCTGAACTTACCAACAACCACTCCTGTCCACGTACTTAATGCACAGAGTATTACAAGGCAGAGCAGTCCGGGAAACAGTCCAAGTACTTCAAAAGTAGCAGGAAGTCCAATTACTCCCAGACCAAATTGAGACTTTGCTATCAACACAGCTGCCCCAAGGCATGAAACACCACGGAAATCAGGGCCATCCTCAGTTTCAACAAAAACATCGTTATGGTTAACATCTTCTACTGTACCACATACAATATCCTCCTTAGAAGAACTCTCCTCCATCATTTTTTCATCAACTGCACCACATATAGAATTGGTCATTGTCAATCAAAATCCTATTTAAACCTCCTGTGCAAATGGAGCTATTTTAAAATATTTATCACCTCTCTCCGCATATCCCCTCATTCCGAGTGGAGCTGGTGTCCCGTACGCCAATAGCACTCGACGAATTATAATGACAAAAATGCCCCTATATTCGCAACGGCTCCGAAACATTTCGGAACCGAGCTAATCACCCCGCTATAATTCTCATGATCATTAGGGATTTTGAAACTCGATTAGCCCTGAATGGTAATGGAATAATATCCACAAGTGATAGATTAAGACGTTCCTATAGAGAGCCTGGAAAAACTTTAAACGAAAACTCTTTGCCATCTCAAAACTAACCTTTTGCACACCACTCCATGGTAAGTGTGTGAAAAAAAAAAAAAAAAAAAAAAAAAAAATGAGAGAGAGAGACAATGAGTGGCAGTAACATGAATCCAGTCATCATTATCCTCAAATACTAGAGATCTTGCCTGCCCCTCGATGTAGATTCTCAACTGCTAAGATAATTGTGGACCATTATACCTCCGATGTACAGTCGGGCAGAAGCCGAAAGGCTCGGAGCGCTCCGAAAATCGTCGTCCATGAATAGAATACACATATATGAGACGCAGTACCCATGTCTTGTGCCTAAGTATACTATAAACATTATGAACAGAGCAGTGACATACGATAGCAAGGTCCATTCAATTTCCGATCTTGAATCAGAGGCAAATCAAAAACTCCCCCCGATGGTCCGGGACTTCTACAGTGGTGGTTCTATGGATTTGCACACTCTCAATGAAAATAAATCTGCCTATGACCGTTACAGACTTCGGCCACGAGTAATGGTTGACGTAACCGAGGTCGATACTAGCACTGAGTGCCTCGGTTCTAAAGTTGCATTTCCTCTTGGCTTTGCTCCTGCTGCCAATCATGGTCTTGCACATGCAGACGCCGAGTTAGGTACTTCTAGAGCTGCGGCAAAGAAACGTGTAAATATGGTTCTTTCGAGCTGGTCAAACACTCCCTCTAAGGACGTTGCAGAGCAAGGTAGGGGCGCCGGCATTTCCTATGTTCAACAGTTGAGCGCTGTTAAGGATGAAGCAACAAATATGTCCATCATTAATTCGGCAGAAAAAGCAGGGTATAAGGCTCTTTTTCTTAGCGTGGACTGTCCCTGGTTGGGCAGGAGACTCAATGAGATGAAGAATACCTTTACGTTACCACCTCATCTCAGTTTCCCTTCTTACCCTTTCATCACTCAAAATATGGTCAGCTTTGATGACCGCACTCAGTACGCAACTGCAATTACTTGGTCGTATATTAGAGAATTGAAGAAGAAGACAGGAATGCAAATCTGGCTCAAAGGTATCCTTACACCCGAAGATGCTCTGAAGGCTATCGACGCCGGAGCGGACGGAGTTATAGTTTCTAACCACGGTGGGCGACAGCTTGATGGGGCAGTATCCACTTTAGATGCCCTTCCAGATATTGTTGAGGCTGTTAATGGTAGAATTCCTGTTCATATTGATGGCGGAATCCGAAGAGGTAGCGACATTTTCAAGGCTCTTGCTCTCGGAGCAGACTATTGTTGGGTAGGCCGAATCCCTCTTTGGGGTCTTGCATACAATGGACAAGACGGTGTTGAACTGGCGCTAAACATTTTGCATGATGAGTTTCGTCTGGTCATGGCTCTGATGGGCTGTACATCAGTGAAAGATATCAAACCTGAACATCTCGCTCGGATGGGTACTGATGGCCGTCTCAGAAAAGTAACACGTAAACCTACTTCAAACCTATAAGTTGTGTTCAATTAAGTAATAAAGCGACAAGTGACCACCTTCAATACTATCGCTCGTTTCAGATCAGAATATACCAGCTTCTAAAAGACAACCAGAGCGTATTATAGTCTCAGAAGGCAAACAAAATTCTCAAAAGCTGTCTCACAAGGAGCAAATTTATACTTAATAATCGATAGTTACGTGACTATGTTATTTGTATTTCCTCTTGGAAAGAATATTCTTGAATCTTTCCACATCCTCCTTTTCTAAAGGAAGAGTGGGTAAGCGTACTGGTCCAGCTGGACAGCCGATTATGTCGCATCCTGCCTTGATTCCTGCTGGATAATTCACTCCCTCTAGGAAGTCGCTAACTTCCCATAGAAATCTCCACTGTTCTCTAGCCTTTTCAAGGTTCTTTTCCACTGCAAGGGTGTTCCAGAGCTCGACGCACTCTTTAGGAACAACTGAAGCAACGCCCCAGACACAAGCTTCAGCACCATGTGCCATAGCGAAAAACGTCAACGTGTCCCAACCATTGAACGCTTTAATCTTACTGGATGGATTTGTAAGCAAATCGGCATGTTCTTTAGCATTACCAGAGGTATCCTTCATATAATCAAAACCTTTGATTTCTCCGAGTTGTCTAAGTTGGTCTGCCGTCAAGTGGACACCAGTCGCTCCAGGAAGGTTGTAATACATGACTGGGATGGAGATGGATCCGCAAACATCTTCATAAAATTTATAGAGAGCCTTGAACGAAAGCGGATCGTAGAATGGAGGAACAATCATACATGCAATAGCCCCGGCTTTTTCAGAGAATTGGGCCATTTCAATAGCATGCTGTGTACTGTTGCTTCCGATTCCAGCAACAATGGGAATTCTGCCTTTCGATGCATCAATGTATGCTTTAACCACAGATTTGTGCTCTTCAGTACTAAGTGCTGGAAACTCTCCTGTTGTGCCTGTGGTCACAATCCCATGAATGCCAGCTTCGACGAACCTTTCGACCTGCTTGCTGATATTCTCAACATCTACCTTACTGGCATCAGCGGTCAGAGGTGTAGGGACTGCTGCATAAACTCCTTGAATCTTAGTCATTTTTTTGTATTTCCTGGTTTAGTGATACTCCTCAGACAAAAACTAGCCATCCATAGGGATTACGCCTTTTAAATAGGATAACCAGCGTCCGAAGCAAGACAGTCGATCCTCGGCATACTCCGTCCAGTTTCGGAGACCGTCCGATGTCATCGGACTCTGTCTCATGCTATCGCACTCCTATGTGGGGGTACACAATAGAATAGCATGGTGTCCAGTAACTTTTCTAAAGTACTGGACTATCAAATTGTCTGCCTTTACTTATATATATCAAACATATAATTGTTAATACACATGGTCATGTTGATATTCAAACGGCACATATCTTTGGCTAGTAAACGCCAATAGGTACTACACGTAGTCATTTAGGAGGTCTGAGAATGTCGGTGAAAGCTCAGGAAACGGATAGAAAAACCATCGTTCTAGCTCCGCACCTAAGTCTCCACCGTCTGCCCCGTTCCCAAGGGTTCGCAGCGGCTCGGCTTGAGAGGCAATTGTCGATATCGCCTCCAGTCTTTCCATAGCCGGGGCATCGGATTGGCGATTGACATCTCTGGTAGGCGATTGAGGATTTGATGAAATGCCTATGGGCCTTAAAGTTTCACTCCCCGTATGGTTTTTTGGAAGAACCTGGCTTGTGTAAAGAGTTGGGTGTATTGGAGTTCGAAGGATCCCCTGCTCAGTGGTGGCCACAGCATCTACATCATGGAAATAAAAATGCTGGCTACTTTCTTCCGAGTCCAGTGGAATATTGACTTCCCAGTCTGTTGACGTCTGGATTTCGACAGTTCTACCATCAATATTTGTGGGCCTTCCTAGGCTTGTGTTTTCTGATCGGGCCAATAAGCTCCACAAACAGGGCTCTGGATTCTGTTGGAGACTAGCAACAGTATTAGTTAGGTTGTGCAACACCTGAGATGAAGCCATTTCAAACACATTGCGAAGACGTTCATTCGAACCAGATTCAAGTGCAGACAACGTTTCCAGCATGGAGCTGCATGCTTGGATCTGAAAGAAAATGTCAACAAGTGATACGCATAAACCGCGGGAGCTTCTTCGTTCGGTTATTTCCTTCAGAGAATTTATAAAGGTAAGCCCACACATAAAAAGATTCTGAGCAGTCAACCAAGAAAACACGGCAGAGCAATCCCGATGCATGAGCTTTACCAATTTTACTGCCTCACCAGCGGAATGAAAGGCTACATGCGAAGCCTCCTCTGATGGATTCGGTCTTTTAGGAGAGGGCCGAAATAATAGTACCACTGCAATGTGAAATTGAAGTTCTGTCCATTCTTTAGTAATTAGCGGGGTAGGATAAGATAAGCTTGACCGCCAGAGCCGTAATTGGTCATACATATGCCAGCTCCAGGTGACATCTTCTTGCTGCGAAGTTTCCAGGTCAACTGCTGGAGCATATAGGCGACTGTGTATTTCCGATTGTAAACGGAGTATTCTGATGTTCAACAGCTGCGCAACTTTAAGTTGACAGGTTGGTCCTGATTCAATACCTCTAACAGTGATAAGGCTGTCCTCAACAAGTGAGGGAGTTTTAGCTGTTATCCATACTTCTGGTATGCTTGTAGGGCGGCCCATAACAGTAGATAGCGTTCGGTCAACACAGTAACAGGTCCAAAAGACACGTCGACGTAGATCGAGCTTCAGTGGGTCGAATTCCTGTGTAGGGTTTGGCTCAGCGTACAAACCCATTTCAGTAGCAAAGCGCATTGCGGTTCCAGATAGTTGCCATAGATTTCCGGCCTTCGGAACAAGTAGGGTATATTGCAGCAAAAGTAAGATATTCTGCAGGCGATTAATGCCTCGCCCATTAAGGACAACATTAAGGTTCTTTGTTGCTGACTTCCAAAATTCATGTGCTACTCTACCAATTTCAGAAGCAGACAAATGTGGCCGACTAATTGACGCAAGTGCAATTGCCATGACCATGGTTGTTTGGTACCTGTCGTGAGCTGACGCAGCTTTCATATCTTTTCTGCATCTTTCTAACTGCAAGTGTAAAACGCATTCATGCAATACCGGGTATGCGCTATTCACCCAGGTGAAGTAACGTTTAGCCAGACGATGTATTAACGAGGATTTGTATGCAGAGATATCTGTGGAGCGATTTTTCGTTGTATTAAGACGAGCATGTTTGAGAAAATCGCGAGTCAACTTTCTAAGTGCCGCGTTTTCCTTTTGAATAAAGGCTTCTTTAGATTCTTGATGAGCTGACCTGCTTGAAAATTGGTCCAGCTGGCTCGTGATGTCATCACTAAAACGGATCCCGGTTCCACTAGAAAGTGTAGAAGCTAAAACGCTATCCATTGTATTCCGATCCATGATTTCGTCGTCTTCAGACAACGAAGGCGGCGAGCTCAGGCTTCCCGGACTATTTCCCATGTATGGACCCCTATTGTTGTCGTTATTTGCAAGTGTACCTCCCTGTTCCTGATTAGTGGGTAGTCCATTGTCTCGGGCAGTTTGTTCGTACCTATCAGTAACTTGTCTCTGAATAGGCATATTATGCCTTTCTTGTGAGGATGGCGTTGTTCTATTTAGCTGGTTATCATTTTGATGCAATTCCGCCACTGATGAGTGGTCAATACTAAATTGGCCATTTGAGCCCCTAGTTGAATACGATGGCGCCGCTGTGATAAGTTGGCTATCGTTGTATCCGTCTGGACCAGTTAAACGGGGCTGTTTAGACGGGTGTTGCTCCGCTGGAACGGATTCTCTCCGGCCTTGTTCATATTCCTGAATGCGCTCTTCAAGGGCAAGCAAATAGCTCCGAGAAACTTCTTTTCCAAGCGCACCATCCTTGTTAGTACACTCGATTCCGGCCTTTGCACAGTTGGAACATGCCGGAAGCAACGAATCACATTTCGTCTTCCTTGTGCGGCAGCGCACGCATGCTGGTAAGCGAGGCCGTCCTTCACTGCTCCGCATGCACTGAATTTGGTTGTATTACTCTATCCTAAGTTTCGGGTGAATCTTACGGCACGGTCCGAAGCGGGCTCCCGGCCCCGACGGTGTGTAGTCCGAGAGCGGCTTGGAAGTATGCCTTCCTCTTTCGAGAAGCAAAGATAACTGGAAGCTATGAAAAAAAGGGTGCCGAAAATAAATTGGTTAACTAGCTATTATCTTTATAACTGGATCATGCACATCGTTACCGTGCCAATCTTCGGGTCCGGATGGTATCCGAAAAAATTATCTGTAGAATCACAATCAAATATATCAAATATATCGTTCTTCGATTCTAGAAGAAATGAGGGCTCCAGTTTTTCGTAGGAGGTATAATACCAGCACTATGGCATTTCGCCCACATTGATCAGATATTTCCAAAAATGGATGCTACGGCTAGCCGGGTATGCTTGTCAAATCTTACATCTTCAGGCTATTCGTTGGCGAACTCTGGAGGGGGAGATCCATTTTTCAGGTATCCCAGCAGGTCGGCCCATTGCCGTTGTAATAACACGGTCAATGCAATAGCAAGTCCAGACTAGTTGTCTTCTAAAATCAAGTACCAAAGGATCGAAATCCTGCCCAGGATTGGGCTCGGCATACAAGCCGAGCTCCTTGGCGAGACCCATAGCTGAGCCTGATAAATGCCACAAGTCTTCGCTTCTAGGTACTAGTAGAGTATATTGCAGGAGAAGGAGAATGTTCTGCAAACCTTGAATGTCGATACCCTGTAATACTGGAGCCAAACTTGTAGTCTCAGACTTCCAGAAGTCATGTGCAGCACGACCGCTGATGCAGACAAATGATGACGGCTAATTGATGCCAAGGAGATCGCTGTGACCATTTTCACCTGAAATTGCTCAACTACTGGCATAACAGTCCTGTAATTCTCAAGCACGGTGAGAAACATGCATTCGTGCAATACGGGATACGTGCTGTTGATCCATGTGAAGTAGCATCTTGTCAACCATTCAAGTAGTGGTTTTTCATATGCTGTGATATCCGTATTGCGGTTTAAGCCTGCATTATAGCGGCGTTGTACGAGAAAGTCCTGACCCAATCTGTATATGGCCGCATTTTCTTTTCAATAAAATTTTCCCTGGGTCCTTGTTGCTTGAACCATGCGCTTTGGATATGCTGATTCATTTTATCGCTAATATTTGGCTCTTCATCCCCTGTTAATGTTGATGCCAACAAGGTAGTCATTGTGTCTTTTTGAGGTTCCGGCGGTAAATTTGAATGCGACTCTCCCATAGTTCCTGGCGAAATTTGGCTCTGTTTCTCTAATGTCTGTGGTGCGGCTGAATTTAAAGAATTTCTTCTAGGGATATTATTTTGGCTAGTCAGGCATCCTTGCTTATTTGGCAATGTCTACTCTCAGGTCTTCTCAAACCATGTGCTTGCCTGTAAGCTTTAACCTTCTCTTCTAATGACCAGAGATAGGTTTAGAAAGCTTTTAGAAACACCTCCCCAATTCTCGGTCATGATTAACGCACTTCGCATTGTCTTTGAAACAATTCGGGCAAGATGGCAGTTGTGAATTGCATTTTTGTTCTTCTCCGGCCATATATGATGGTAACAGGCATTCTTCCACAATTTAATGGTTTAGATACTGCTTTGAACCTTTCTCCGCAACTATCCTGATATGAAAATCGGAGGTATCCGAAAAGTCTCGGGATGGCCCCGAAGGGTGACAGGACGAAATTCGCCGTACAGTGCCCTATAAAGTTGGCAAAGCTTCTCTTAATTCATCAAGAAATTGGGTAGCAATGAGCCTTAAGAGTACAATTGAAACCCCTACAGGAAGAAAAGTGGAGATCAGCACAGGTCTTTTCATTAACAATGAATTCAGACCAGCTAAGAACAATTCCACACTGACAACTCCAGACCCGTCAACTGGCAAGCCGCTTCTTACAGTTTCTGCCGCTACTGCTGAAGACGTGGATGATGCAGTATCCGCTGCACGTAAGGCATTCCAAACCACCTGGGGAAAAAAAAGTACACCTTCCCAACGAAGCGAAGCCCTCAACAAATGGGCGGACCTGATTGAGACTGACATAGAGACAATTGGCGAAATTGAAAGTATGGATAATGGTAAGCCTTTTTGGATGGCACGCGATGTTGATATCAAAGACAGCGTAGCATGTCTGCGTTATTATGCAGGACTGGCAGACAAAATTGAGGGAAAGACTATAGAGCAGGAAGAAGGGGTCAAGTTAGCTTTTACTCGGCCTGAGCCAATTGGGGTCTGTGGACAAATCATACCATGGAATTACCCGGTTCAAATGTTTGCCTGGAAAGTAGCACCAGCTCTCGCAGCCGGTAATACTATTGTAATCAAGCCAGCAGAACAGACTCCAATCAGTGCTCTCATTTTAGCAGATCTTGCTGCTAAAGCAGGATTCCCACCTGGAGTATTGAATATTATCAATGGAATTGGTCCGGTCGCCGGAAAAGCGATTGCGTATCACATGGATATTGATAAAGTCGCTTTTACGGGGTCTACTGCAACGGGTCGTTCCATTATGGAAGCTGCAGCTAAGAGTAACCTCAAAAAGGTGACTCTAGAACTTGGTGGAAAGTCTCCAGTTGTTGTTTTTGACAAGGCTGATATTGATCAAGCCGTTAATTGGGTATCTATGGGAATTCTGTTCAACCATGGTCAAGACTGCTGTGCAGGATCAAGGTTGTTTGTCCAAGACACTATTAAAGACGCCTTTCTCCAAAAATTGAAAGCTAACTTCGAGTCCCACGTCATTGGTGACCCATTTGAAATGGAGACATTTCAGGGCCCCCTTGTTTCGCAGCAACAACAGGAGAGAGTCAAATCTTTCATCGACTCTGGCGTTGAGCAAGGTGCTACCTTAGTTACTGGTGGAGAGCAGAGACTGGCTCATCTGCCGACCAAATTCAAAACTGGATTTTATGCTGCTCCAACAATCTTCGCAGATTGCAGAAAAGGAATGAAGATCGTTGATGAGGAAATCTTTGGTCCTGTTCTGACCGTCCAATCCTTCTCCAATGAAGAAGAAGCAATTCAAATGGCCAACGACACAGACTACGGCCTCGCAGCTGGAGTTTTCTCTCAGGATGCTTCACAATGCATGCGCATGGTTCACGCTCTCCACGGCGGTACCGTATGGTGTAACCAATACGTTGCTCTTAGCAACGCAGTCCCCTTCGGAGGCATGAAGCAGTCAGGATTTGGCCGTGAGCTTGGCATTGAAGGCCTCAAGGAATATACGCAAACAAAATCGGTGCATTGGAATTATGGTGAAAGAATCACTTGGCCAATTGACGGATATAGTTGAACCTAACCTTCTCAAACATAGTATCATAAAAATTGAACTTGACTACCATGGTCCTAAAATTGCTTTGAGTGTTGGGCCATTATCATCGTCTCAAATCTACAGTGTTTGACCGAGTTTCCTACCGCTACACACTGCCCGACACTTATAAATCTGCCTCGGAGGTTTTCCGTCGGAGTGTCGGAGGCGGGGTTGCAGCGGGTATATATAAATGAGCGTGTTCGCTCATTTCCAGAATTGATAATTGTGGAATTCAGAATGAAAGTATTAGTCTTGGGAGCAAGCGGATTTATTGGAACTGCGGTTGTTGATGCCCTCGTTCGGGGCGGTCATCAGGTGTTGGGTCAAACTCGAAGTGCAGCAAAATGGGGGGAAAAGTTAGAGGCCCGAGAAATTGAAACGATTGAGAGTGATCCCGTCTCCGACGATAAATGGGCCAGCTGTCTAGACTCAGTCGATGTTGTGGTTGATTGTCTTGGTGGAAGTGCTCCTTTGACCAGCCTTAGTTATTAACTGATTGAACGAGCCGAACAAGCAAAACGACATCCAACTGCGGCAAAGCTAGTATACATTTGGACCTCCGGCGTCTGGTTACATGGAGAAGAACGATTTGAATTTGTTACAGATGGCTCGGCCGCAATTGACCCTCCGAGCAAAGTCGCTTGGAGACCAGAGGTTGAGAACCGACTAGTTGAAAGCGAAAAAGTAGACGGAATTGTCATTCGCCCTGGCCTTCTCTATGGTTATAGTGGAAGTGTTACCGGAATGTTGTTTGAGCAGGCAGCCTCTAAGAACAGAATTGAATGGCCAGGAACTGCTGGTAGCCGATACGCTACAATCCATGCTGACGACTTGGGCGAGCTTTATCGGTTGGCAGTTGAAAAGCATCCTTTAGTTAAGCACCTTAAGCTTGAGGCTAGTAATCCCGTCTCTGAAAGCGTGGATTTGCTCCTCTCTCAGCTTGCCAAGCTTGCCGGTGTTTCTGAATACAGTTATAAAGAGCCGTCATCTCCATTCGAAGAAGCTCTCTCTGCCACACGCATTGTCCGACCTACTCTGGCCACAAGCATTCTCGGCTGGCATCCGGTTAAGCCAACTCTGGTAGATGGGCTTCCAATCTACTACAGATCGTTCATGGCGACCAGCGAAGCCAAATAGCGAAAACTTACGATTAGAGAATGAAAGTCGTATTACTCTTGGTTAGAATTAATTTGGCTATAATAATACAAGGCACACAATTTTGTATTCACATTTCATTTGATGAACTAGAGGATTCGAAGATGGATGGTTGCCGTGCCCAAGGCTCTAAGAGCGCCGCTATGGAGAACTAGGAATACTACTTACTTTCCAAGAGATGGCATCTTCAGTTTCCTTCAGGTGTCGGGGAAGGGTATTATCAGAATTCTCCAAGCCTCGAAAACTTCTTTAAGTTTCAGGGTAGTTTCCTTGACGGCTCCGGAAGAGCCCCGATGTGTGGGGTAATGGGACTCTGGCCAGTTGAACGATGCAGTAATACGTCTAGACGGACAAATGTAGATGGAACATGAGCATTTCCAAATTTTTAATGATCTGGGAACTCCATTCTGACTAAACAGGCGGTATAATAAATCGATTAAATGTCAAATGTCATTCTGAAACTTCGGAAGTCGTCCGCCGTTCGTCCCGGCGGTAGGATTTGCCGACAGGTTATATATATACTTACAGCAGTTGATCGAATCTCCTACTTCCACTATCTTACAAGACCAACTGAGATGAACAGAGCACTTGCACACGATAGTAAGGTCCACTGTATTAAGGATCTAGAGAGGGAGGCATTTGACAAGCTTTCACCCATGGTACGAGATTACTATGGTGCCGGAGCAATGGACCTCATCACTTTGAAAGAAAATCAATCAGCTTTTGATTTCTATCGATTTAGGCCAAGAGTAATGGTGGATGTAACTGAAGTGGACACCACAACTGTTTGCTTAGGTTCTAAAAATGCATTTCCCCTTGGAATAGCCCCTACTGCCTGTCACGGACTGGTTTGTTCCGATGCAGAATTAGCTACTTCACGGGCTGCTGCAAAGAAGGGGATAAACATGGCTCTTTCCTGCTGGGCAAATGCTCCAGCTGATCAAGTGGCCCTCCAAGGGAAGGGTTCACAAATGGCATACGTCCAGCAATTGAACGCAGTGCAGGATGAGCCCACAAACACTTCCATTCTTAAAAATGCGGAGAAAGCTGGATTCAAGGCCCTCTTCCTCACCGTCGATTGTCCATGGTTAGGAAGGCGGTTGAGCGATTTTAAACATCAGTTCACTCTGCCTGATCATCTCAGCTTCCCAAACTACTCATTCTTTGACCGTCGAAACTCAGTCAGTGGTGAGAGACGCATTCAATATGCTACCGATCTTACTTGGCCGTATATTAAGGAGCTGAAGAAAAGGACATCTATGGAGATTTGGGTGAAGGGGGTCCTTACTCCGGAGGATGCTATACTCGCTGTTGATGCGGGTGTGGACGGGATTGTCGTTTCAAACCATGGCGGACGACAACTTGACGGAGCATTATCCACTTTGGATGCGCTGCCTGCAGTAGTCGAAGCAGTTAATGGTAGAGTTCCTGTACATCTTGACGGAGGTATTCGCCGAGGAAGTGACATTTTTAAGGCTCTCGCACTTGGTGCTCAGTTTTGCTGGCTAGGAAGAGCTACCCTATGGGGTTTGGCTTATAAGGGGGAGGATGGTGTTTCCCTGGCGTTGAATATTCTACATGACGAATTCAGACTCGTAATGGCTCTTACAGGGTGTACTTCTGTCAAAGATATCAAGCCAGAGCACCTTGCAAGACGCGGTTTGGACGGTGAAATGCGTCCTTTGACTAAAAAGACTCCATTGCCAAAGCTCTGAATATAATCTTTAAGAGAGTCTAGAAGATGCTATTTTTGCCATCAACACAAAAAAAAGATGGAGCACACCCTACTAATCAGAATATATTATTTAATAATAAGGTAACGAATTCATGTTTGGAGCATTCGTTAAACCTGTATACTAAATCTCGTTCAAGTAATAATGCATGTTAGAATGAGAACATGTTCTAAGAACTGATCAAGCACATATTCAAGAAGTAGTGACAGTTACATACCGCACAGTTAAATACCATTCTGCTCGTTAACCACGTCAGATAAAGAAGGTGTAACTTCTGGAAACGGATACAAGAACCAACGCTCAAGCTCAGCTCCTAGCTCGGACGTGTTCCAATCGAGGAACTCGGTATTTCGACTTGCGCCCTGGTGATCTGAAGCTGTAGAGATACGATCCGTATCCGCGTTTTCTATGGCTATAAATGGAATTGATGGATTAGTCGACAGTTCGTCCACACTTGATTGCCCCCAAGTTTCAGGATCTTTGAGAATGTAAGGGGACGGGTTTTCAATTGACGGACAGGATGATACAGCCCCCGGTATTGCATGCATATCGTGTTCACGATAATGTTCATCATTATGGTTTTCTGTGGCAGTGTTGATGCACTCATCCCATATCTTTAGCATCGGGGAAGTAGTCGCTAGCTCTATTGTTTTGTCCTCAATTACGGTGGGCCTTAGTATATCTAGGCTGTCAGACGCTCCTATCCGGGCCCAAATACAAGTTTGGCTGTCGCCACTGCGCTGAAACGGCGATTTCATAGAGGAGAGTCCTTGGATGACTGAGTACGATGCGGTTTCAAACACATTCCTCATTCTTTCCGTTGATCCAGCTTCTAATGCAGAGAGTGTTTCCAAAGTAGCACTACATGCTTGTGCTCGGTGAAATATTTCTGCCAGAGTGAGACAAATCCTTGGTTGCCCCGTTCCCCTCTCAACAAGCTCTTTTAAAGAATGAACAAATGTGAGCCCACACATAAAAAGATTTTGCGCCGTAATCCATGAGAAGACAGCTGAAAAATCTCGAACCATGTTTTTTATTAGCTTCATTACTTCACCCGCAGAGTGGAAGGCGGCATGAAGTGCTTCCTCGGACGGGCTTGGTCTGTGGGGTGACGGCCTAAAGAGCAGGACAACAGCGATATGGAATTGTAATTCTGCCCATCCCTTGGTCACGAGTGGTGTTGCCAGTCCAAACTTACTGCGCCATATCCGTAGCTGATCGTACATGTGCCAACTCCAAACCGACAGATCGTCCTGATGGGCGGTGTGGGTTGACCCGTACAAACGGCTATGGATTTCTCCTTGCAAACGGCAAATACGAATTTGCTCTATCTGGGCTATCTTCAGCTGACATGATGACCCGCTTTCTATCCCATTTACTGTTATGTAACGGTCGCTCAAGACTGACGGAGGATTGACCGAAATATGGCCTTCGGCAATGCTGGTTGGGCGGCCTAATGTAGTAGACAAAAGTCGATCGATGCAATAGCACGTCCAAAACATTCGACGACGTAGATCTAGAGTGAGCGGATCAATCTCCTCAGATGGACTTGGCTCAGTATAGAGCCCCATTTCGGTTGCAAATCGCATTGCCATGCCAGAAAGTTGCCACAAGTTGCCCGCTTTCGGAACCAATAATGTGTATTGTAGGAGTAAGAGAATGTTTTGTAGTCCTTGAAGTCCATGACCATATATTGTCTTGTTGCTAACGCCTGTAGCTACTTTGAAGAAATCATGTGCACCCCGTCCAATTTCAGACGTTGAAAGATGCGGACGCGAGATGCTTGCAAGCGAAATGGCCATGACCATGTTAACCTGGAATTTGTCTAACAACACACTCTTTTCGGGACTTGTGTAATACTGTCGTAGAATGCAAAAGAACCTGCACTCGTGCATGACCGGATGTGCACTGTTCATCCAGGTAAAGTAGCGGCGCCCCAGCATATCTACAAGTCTATAGTCATAAGCGGTGATATCTGAGGCCTTATTCTTGGTCGTCAAAACTCGCGATTGTTTGAGGAACTCCTGCCCTACCCCAGAAATGGCCTTTTTCTCATGATCAATGAATGCTTCATACTCGGCTCCTCTTCCAGTTGTACTACTCGAATACTGCCTGATTTGATGCTTCAATTCCTCGTTCACCTGAGGCGCAATCGACCCGCCAGAAAGTACTGACACCAGCAACCGACCCATAGTTTCCTCTCCTCTACCACTGCCGCTACTGTCTTCCTCGTTTTTGTTTCTACCTGGTGGAGACACGTTTGACGGAGTAGCGCTGTCACGGAGGGATGTGGGAGAGGCTTCTGCTGATAGCTCCTTCTCTAATCGAGACTTTTTGTTCCGTCTGCCTTCTATAGACTCAAAGCTCCTAACATCTTCTTCCAAGGAGGCTACATAACTTCTCGACACCAGACGACCCAGCACCTTGTCGCTAGCCACACAATCCACACCCGCTTTTGAGCAATTTGCACATGATGGTAGAAGCGAGTCGCATTTTGTCTTTCGCTTTTTACACCTTTCACAGGCAGGTAATCGAGTGGTCATGTACAGATCCCGCAACTCTTCGCCGACAGTGGTTTCCCTCTCGGGTTCCCGAGTTTCCGGCAAATCCTAACGCTACAGTCAGCCTGGCGTTTGATACTTTACTGGAGAAAAGAACACAGTGTTTAACAGATTAATAGAATGCATTATATATATAGATATATATATCTATATATATATATATATATATTAACGTTTTGATTTGAGCCAGGCGTCAGCGTCCACAAACTGCTGGTATCCAGGCGCACTAGACCCAAGGGTCGTGACAGCGTCTACTACAGCGTCCCAGAGTCTAAAGCCAGTCTCAATGTCTTTGGCGACGTTGATTGCGTGCTTGAACATGCCACTGACGGTTTCTTTGGCCCCTGTAACATTACCGTTGTTGTGAACAACCTCGTCTAGATAAGACTTAATAGCAATGCTGGTCGCGGCATTAGGGATCTCAGCATATGGGATTTTCAAGGCCAGTTGAGCCCAGCCAGCATCTCCTCGTGAAACTCGGTCAGCCTCTTCGTTGCACAGAAGCGAAACAAGGGCGGCCTCCATCAGCCACCTGCAAGTCTGCATCTCTGCAGTGACAAACGAATGGAACGTGAGCAAAGTGCGTGATAACGGCCCCGTGAACCCAATGGGCTTGTGCTTCAAGCTGATTAGCGCACCCATACGCGAGATCAGCGTTGTGTAGCTATCCGAACCCTTGAAGACGGAAGCCTTAATCAGCAAGAGTGCCACCACCAGCTCGTTCGCCAATTCTGGCGCTTTCTCTATGCCGCTAGCCAAAGCTTTTCCAAGGTCGCTCAGACCCCCTCCGCTCTCAATGAACCCGAGCACCTGTAGAACCCGGTAACACACATTTGCCATAATCTCCCCATCCTCTCTAAACACTTGCTTTCCCTCACTCAGGGTCAAAGTTCCATTCTGGGCTCCCTGGACCAACCGTCCCAGAAGGGACTCATCGTCCCCCTGCCAGCCTCCAGTGACCTTGCGCTTGCTGACTCCAGAATAGACTGGAGGGACAATTTTGTCAAAGCTGCGCTCGTTACGGGGTTCAAACCAATAGGTCGCTTTGACTTGGTTGTATTGGTAATATCTGTGCATTGTCTGGGTGAGCAGGTTGAGAGCCTTGCCTCGCAGAGGCTGCAGACTGGTAATAAACGATCGGTATTCGCTGCTTTCTCCACCATCCAATGGCGCATCCTCTACATAAACTCCATACGCCAGAGCCGTCAGCAGCTCGGTTCCAATGAGCCCTTTTGACATGTAAAAGAGATGCTCGTCTGGCAGCCGTTTGCCCACCACGTCGTGCACGTCGTTGGGTAAATCTTCATCCTCATCCAATGGCTCCACGTGGCCATCGTCTTTTAAAACTGGTTGGTATCGTGCAGCAGCACAAGCACGGCGGAATCGGTCGCCATAACCCCCATTGTCAGGATACGCAACCACAGCGGCGTATACCGATCCATGTGCACCCGCCAGATCCTTTACAGCTCTCAGGGCAGTCACCGGAGCGCCCATCGCGGGTTGTGCCTGCACCATATGCTCGACAGGTGGAAATGAAGCCGCTGCTACAGCTGCTTCCACCAGCTGCTGTTGCTCTCCAGAGCCACCAGAAGCAGGGATGCCCAATTCTCCAGCTACAGCCCGCTTGTTCACCCATTGGAAGTTCTGATTGTTGTTCCGCACATCAATGGACGTAATCAGCCTCTCCACACCATATAATAGCGCATCGCTTGATCCGTACACTGCATCTACATAACCATTCGCTGCCATGTACGCCAGCTGGGCTCCAGCTCGATATGGAGCCACCATATACTCTACGCCTCGTTTAGCCAGAAGTTGAACAAGGATTCGTCGACCACCAGCGTCTGTTCGCACGTCGTAAGGCTCAGCATCATCAAACGCCATCACTGCCTGCTCGCCTTGGCCTCGGTCATACATGCTCCACGCATGCACCCGCTGGGCTCGCAAGCCTTCATTAAACTGCGTCTCAGTCTTATCAATGCCAGTCAGTACAAACAATACCGATACCCCATTGGCTCTAAGGGCCCCTAAAAGCGCATCCAGAGCGGCTTCAACTGAGTTTGGAAAGCCTCCAATTGCATGCACAAGCGGCTCTCGCTTATTATGGCCGTTCAACACTCGGGTCACAAAGTGATCTCCGTCAACGCCAATGGTCCCATCCTTCAGCACACTCAACGGAAGCGTTTTGAATAGCCTCCGTTCCGACGCAAACGCGTCAAACGACCGAATGGAAGTCCCAGCCTCTTTCCTTCCGCCTGTCTTCCGCAGCGGCTGCTGATCTGACGCTCCGCCCATCATCATTATCGGTTTTGGTTCCTTTCGTCGTCGTGTTCTTGCATCCTCCCAGCCACTCCCCGGAGTCTTCAATTTCATCTGAGAGTACCCTAGCCCATATATCGGCACTCCGACTGGCCGGAGATCCGCAGGGGCCAACATAACCTACTTGTAAGGAGCATAAATATATAGATAAATGTATTATATTAGGAACGTTTCATTACCATTGACCTGATTTCGTGTAAGTATTGTCTATCATAAGCTTCGTCTGGGGCAAACCAGCCCTTTGTTTTGCGCTGCCATCTGTCGTCCTCGTGATGCATACGTTTGATGATTTCTGAGGGAACGTCAAACTCGTTTCCTACGGCAAACTCTCCGCCATTTCCATTGACGCTTGACATAGCAGAGGTAGGGTTCGTAGAATGGTGACTTGCAGCCATTGACACGTCAAGGTCTTCGACGTCTTTAAATGGGTCGTCTTCCTGAGGCTGCTCCTTGACGTTGATCCAGCACATCTTCTGAGGGTCAAACACCATGTCTCCGACAACCTGAACTCCCTTGTTTGAGATGAATGCAATGAGGCCGGGCCCCTTGGGGTTAATTGAATCGAATTTTTTCAATTCGACGTCGTTGCCCTCCCAGATGAGCTTTTTAGGATTAAAATGCATGTCTCCACTGTTTCCACGGGCAACAATTGACGCCACCGGTGGCCCCAGTTGTTGAATCAAACCGGGCCCTTTCTGTGCAGCCTTCTTCGTCCTTCGCTGCTGCTTCTGTTCATCTCTCTGCCGTCGTACTTGCGCGGACTTGTCTTTGAGTACGCTGGATTTGGTGTGTGCAGTCACAGTGCTCGGCCGCCCGGATTTTTCCTTATACGTGTCTAGCGGCCTTCGCTGGATCGTGCCTCTCCCTCTTGGGGTCACGGTGAAGGATTTCTCCTGGTCAACGTTCGTCGGTAACTCATCCAAAAGATCGAGCTCCGAGCCATCTGCTGCAAACCCCCGATTGCGAGGTTTGGCGAACTTGAGGCGAGCTTCTGACGATCTTCGCGGCGGGGATTTGGCTGTAACCCCAATTGTAGCCATAGATTGCACAGGACGAAGGGTGCCCATATGACCGCGTATGTTAGATTTAGATGGGCTGGAACCGCTATCTACAAAACCTTTTGACGGTGAGCGATTAGGCTTTTTAGGTACGCTGATGCTACTGCTGTTGCCTTGTTCAGGCGGCCGCAGCGACGGCATGGACTTTTTAGACTGCAAGGTAGACGGAATTTGTTGAGTTGAAGATTTGCGAGATCCAGACGCTGCCGATGCAAATTGAACAGATGGCTTTGAGCCTCGTACGTCTAGGTTATTGCTCCTGTGTTTCTTAATCACTACATTTCGGTGTAGATGATCTCGAGCTGGCGTGAGGCTATCGTCATCCACCTCAATTCCTTCGAAGAAGTCGTTCTCCATCTCGTCTTCATTGTCCTGAAATTCCATCAAGTCGAGTTGGTTCTTGATCGAGTTTCCCGATCCCGTCGAACGAATTGTTTCATACTTCTTGCCTTGAAGCAACAACTCATCTTCCTGTTCAGCTATTCGCTGAGCCTCGCGTTGCTTTCTTTCTAGTATTTGTTGTAACCCATCTGTTTGTTCAGGCACCTGTAGCCCGTCCAAAAAGTCATCATCTTCCGTCTCACTGGCCATTGAAGACGAATACATTGATGATGCCTCTGAGAGACGGGAACTCGCCCTCACTCCCAAACTTTCGTCATCCCAACTCTCAATCTCGTCAGGATGGGGCATATTCTTGACCTTTTGCAGCCGTGTTGGCAAATCCATCCCATCTCCTTCTAACTCAAAGCCATCTTCAAATCTTTCTCGTTTTGTAGGTGACGGTGGAGCGAAAAAGGTCTCATCCATGACACTATGAGACTGTGTCTTTTTAGGACTGACAACTCTGACTGTGCTTTCATCAAAATACCCTCCACTGTCGTCCTGGCTCTTCTTCTGTAGCCTTCTCACAGTCCCAGACATGTCTACTTCGCTTGCCCTGCTCAAAATCCGACGCGAAGCTTTCCGGCTAATTGTCCGCATCTTGCTAACTCCCTCATCCATCTCATCCAAGCTGAACCCCTGTATTTGTCTCGTGAGTCCGTCACTGTCGCTATTTTCTTCCGCGTGCTTGTTATTATAAAATGATCCGGCAGAAGAGACTGACGACTGGAACACCGACGGGTCAAAGTCCTCGTCGACATCAAAATCGGCATCCCAGTTCTCAACAGCCTTCATGCTCTGCTGCTTCTTTGCTAGCAGGTCCATTTTAGCTGTGCGCACGACTGTAGTCGGAGTTATTTACCTTCTCGCGTGGTTGGTTAGCGCCCTCGGCCCACCGATTCTCGGCGTCCCGCATCCACTACCAGCGAGGACAGCAATCGGCTCCAATCCAGTCAATTACTGTTCAGATATTTTCAATGTTCACTTGCTGTGCAATTTCAAGAATTCCAGTGTTCGTTTTGTGGCGTTTGGACTCATTTTCTGGTACCTGAGAGGAACAAAATATAAAGCTTGACCCGGGCTCAAGTCCATGAACCATGCCACCCTTTCTGAACTTGGGCTCGAGTGCCCTTTAATTCAAGGACACCACGTAAAAGTAAGTTCGTAACATGGCCACATGCGGCTGTTTTACTTCAAGGACACATTGTTGAAGTACGTTCGTAACATGGCCACATGCGGCTGTTGCCGCGACATGCGCGAGATAAGATGTTAAATGAAGAAGAAAAAAAAAAATTGGGACTAGCCGGAAAGAGAGATCAAGGAAGAGGATGGGTGAAGAAAAAAAGCTGAGTAAAAAGGAACAGAAAGCCCTGGAGTTCAAGAAACTGAAGAAGGGACTGATCAGCGAGGAGGAGGTACAAGCTAAAAAGAAGCGAAAGCGGGAAGAGGCGGAAGAGAAAGCCGAGGCTGAAAGAGTGAAGACTGAAGAGAAGAAGCAGAAGAAAAAGCATCGATTTATCCTGTTCATTGGAAACCTGCCTTATGACATTTCCGAGGAAAGTTTAGAAACGCATTTCAAACCTGCAGAACCCCAGGCAATTCGAATGCGCAAAGGGTTTGCATTTGCCGAATTTGAAGGAAAAGACGCAAGCAAGAGAATGAACATTGCCTTGCGTCTGCATCACACATTTATCAATAATAGAAGAATCAACGTTGAGCTGACTGCTGGTGGCGGTGGCAACACCGAACATCGTAAGAAAAAGCTGCGCGAACGAAACGAAAAGCTTCGAAGTGAGCAAGCAAAGCGAGTTCGGACCGAGCAAAACGACATGAAGAATAAGAAACGTATCAAGGCTGAAGAAGCTGAGGGAATCCACCCTTCAAGACTAGCATTAATAGAATAGATTGTGCATACCTTTAAGTTGTAATCTAAGAAACGTAGGTCCCCCTTGCTTTTTGTTCGTTTGTTCGTCCATTTTTTGGCGGTGGACAGTAAACGAGAGAGATTAAGTCCCTGTTTTTTTATCTCTTGCAATTGAGCGGTATGGACACCATTTATACTGCCCTTAGGAGATCTAAATTTAGCACGGCCATTACGTAATGAGCGTAACTTGTCTCCACCAGCGTCTAGTTTTGCGAATGTATTTAATGACACCGTAGTTTCTTTGTCTTTGCGGGTCTACTAAACCTGAGCGCACTTTCGAGAAGTGTATATTGTTTTGCTGTTAACTTCAACACTAACTACGACATAGACAGTCCACCGCAAAATTACTCCATTCCAAAAGACAACCAATTATAATATTACGCAAGTTGAAAGCCTATGTGATTAAGAACGCCTAGAGTGAAGGAAATGGTCGTTAAGTTCATTAAATTATGGTACACTTCTTCTGCTTCTTTTTGACCTGAGGTGGAGAGAGCACCGCGTGGATGGCCTCATCAAAGACCGCCTTGAGCCCGTTCTGTGTGAGGGCGGAGCATTCTAGATACTTGACGGCGTTGATTTCTTTGGACATCTGCAGTCCCTGTTGATACGAGATTGGTTGCTGGCGTTTTTCTCTCAGTTTCTCTACTGTTTCGCGGTCTTCTCGCAGATCTAGCTTTGTGCCCACGAGAATGATGGGTGTGTTCGGTGCATGGTGGGTGATTTCTGGATACCATTTGGTTTTTACATTTTCAAACGACGCCGGCGATACTAGCGAAAAGCAGATTAAGAACACTCCTGTCTGCGGATATGACAACGGTCGCAGTCGATCGTAATCTTCCTGTCCAGCTGTGTCCCACAGCCCAAGGTTGATGGGCTTGGAGTCGACCATCACCTTGGCTGAGTAGTTGTCGAAGACAGTCGGAATATATTCACCGGGAAACGCATTCGTCGTGTATGAAATGAGCATACACGTCTTCCCTACTGCACTACGCACGGGGTTAGTACTTCCACCTCATCCTTTTTCCATCGATCACTCACCCATCGCCTGTCACCACGCATTTTATGCTCTGCATCTCGTCCTGTGTGCCGTAAGTGTAAGTGGGCAACAACAAATATACACTCCCTAGGTTTGATTATGGTGCGCGCGCAAAATCTAATAAAACGCTAAGGGGTCAACTACCTCCCACCAAAAAAAAAAAAATCAACAAAATCTTACGCCGCACGCACCGCACATGCATCAGCCATCCTTCCATCGGCGATGTCGCCGCGTCATACAGGTCCTGCCCGCCATTCATTTATTTCTTTTTCTGTGAGTTGAGTTTAATTCCGTTCGCATCTTGCCTTTGGACGGGTGTACAAGAAAGGACCGAAGGGGAAACAGAGATAAAATGCCAAGTGGCCCTTTGGTGTCCGCGAGGAGTTCCCCGGCCGCCTCATCGGTCCCCCAAGATGGATTCAGGATACGACCCTGTCCCACAATCTTGACTTTCCACACACGCCATGGTTAGTTTTCTCCAGAAACTCTCCCTGGTTGCATAATTGGGCCCCAGTTAGTCTCCTACCCGGGGGTTTAAAAAACAACCCGAGAAAGAGAAAAATTAGAAATTTGAAGGCCCATTTGGGGGGCCCCATGCGTGTCTTAGATCTTAACCGACCTCGCGGCGCGTGCGGCGATCGGCCCAAAATAGTCAAATTAACAAAAGTGTCACGTGAGACTGCCAGTACCGAGGTCTACAGTATTGGGCAGAGCTGAGAGTTTCTGTGTACCTGGGGCTAGTATTTTACGAATGACGTTGAAACAGGGACATTGAGGGGCGTACCCTGGGTTAATGGTCCTATGTGTTTGTGTTCTGTTAAACCTATGGCTTCGTTCATTAACATCCCTATACGGACCCTCATCTATATACGTATGCTGCGCAAATAACATATATGGCTGAGCATACGCAACACTACATTCACATGACATTAGACGTCCAAGGAAACAGAAAACCCAAACGGAGATCAAAATACCAGCAAATATTCTCCAGAAGGCTGCCAATGAACAGAAGACAGGGACATTGCCATGGCAACGGTCATCATGGTTACCCGTAAATCGGGTGGCCGACACAGGAACACCGACGGGACATTTACAGATGTCAGGGAGAGACAGACAGTGCGACACCCGTGCTGGTAGCGGAAGAGAAAGGAAGACAAGTCCCCCCTTGGTACATAGTAATCAGAAGTATAGGACATGTCGTCAAGCGGAGGACAACCACAACAGAGCCCAGATCTATCGTCGTCCTCGGAAGACCGACGAGTGAGCGGAGGCGTGGAATCGCCCACAGTTGGTCAGGAGGAACCGGGAAACGTCAGCAGTCCTACTCCGGACACTGGCGGCGGAGGAGCTCCCATCTTAGCCAGCTCAAGCCATTTATTAGACGACCCGCGGTTGAACGAGATGATGCTCTCGGATGCAGGCCCAACCACGTTGCTTGCTCGGCTAAAACAGAGTATTGTCAGCGCCAGAGAATTTGCGACCTTCGTCAAGAAGAAGGCTCAATTTGAAAGCGAGCATCATACAGCCATGAAGAAGCTTGCTCGCCACACATGTGAATCAATCAGAAAACCAGACGGCCGACAGGGCACATTTGTGCGCCAGTTTGAACAGGTTATCAAGATGAATGACCGCATGTGCGACGTGGGCAACACTTATGTGGCTGCCTTACATGTCATGCATGACGAGCTGTCTGAATTGGCAAAGTCAGTAGAAAAGTCCCGCAAAAGCATCAAAGAAACGTGCTTGCGCAATGAAAAGAACGCGAGCGACGCAGAGAGCATGGCCGAAAAGGCCAAGTCCAAATACGACTCTCTCTGCGAGGACTTTGAGCGAATGCGAACAGGGGATCCAAAGTCGAAATTTGGGTTCAAACAATCGAAAACCCCACAGCATGAAGAGGAGCTTCATAGAAAGGTGACCGCCGCGGAACAGGAGTACAGGCAGCGGGTCGATCAGGCACAGAAATCCCGAAACGAGCTCATTCATAAATTGCGTCCGGTGAGCGTTAAAGAACTCAAGGAACTGACTTTGGAATGCGATTCAGGTATCTCCTTGCAGCTACAGAAGTACGCAAACCTCACTGAGACCTTGGCACTCAATTCTGGATTCATAGTTTCCCCTCTAAAGCCTTCCGGCGGCTCCATGGCTACCGGACCCCAGTCAATGAAAGAATTGGCTGCCCAGGTCGACAACGAACGAGATTTTTACGACTCGGTCATGCGCCAAACCTCGGCAAAGGACGTTAATCGCGCCCAAGTCCAATTCAAACAGCATCCTTCTCTCGCTTCAGCATACCCTTCTTCGCCAGCGGCTGCGCCCAAAGCTCCCGTACAACCGCCTATGTCTCAGAAGGCGTTACCACCCACTGGAGCTGCAGGTGGTGAGAGCACTGCATCGACTCCACAGCCAAATGCTGCATCCCCACCCCCGCTCCAGCACCAGCCATCAACGTCTCCTCCACCAATGCTAGATCCAGTGCGCACATCAACTACAGATTTAGCTCCAATCGAGACACGGACGTCGACGTCGGAATCATACCCGCCAGGCACTACTAGCAGTATGCCGTCATACGGAGTGGCCTTGGAAGAATTACTTGATTATGAAGAAGGAACGGTCCCCCGCATAGTGTATCAGTGCATCAGAGCTATTGATAACTTTGGTCTGGAGGTTGAAGGCATCTATAGGACCAACGGTAATCAGAACCAGGTTCAGGAGATTAAGCGCATGTTTGATACCGACTCTGCCAACGTGGATCTTTTGCATCCGTCGGCAAATGTAAATGATATCCACGCCGTAGCTTCTGCCCTCAAGCAGTATTTCCATGAGCTTCCCGACCCTCTGCTAACTGCCGAATACCATGACGAGTTTGTCCGTGCTGCACAGATTGATAACGATGTCCAACGACGGGATGCCATTCATGCGACCATAAATAAGCTCCCTGATCCAAATTATACAACTTTGCGATACTTGGTTTTCCACTTGTACCGTGTGCAAGAACGAGAAGCTATTAACCGTATGTCTATTGTGAATCTCGGAATTGTATGGGGTCCCGCATTGTCGGCTGTGGACTACAAAAACGTTGGCGAGATGGCACTTCTCGGACGGATTGTTGAAACTGTGTTGTTCAACGCCTATGTTATTTTTGATGCTGAATAGTTAAGTTAATAGACCTTTTATGTGTATAGTTAGATACCTTTTTCCTTTTGCAGATTCAATATTAATTACACATGTTCTACAGCTGTTCAAGGTGCTGCGTATATGTAAGTAATGGTATATATCAGTACTAGCCGAATTGTAAGCTGCGCATGCATTTGAAGACGGACGAAGCAAAAAATTGGCAAAAGAACAAAAATTCTAAGTACAGTATCACCCGTTCGCGCGCCGTCTCCGATCGCGCTACTGAATGTGACCCTAACAGGCTTAACTGTGTCCGATCGAACGAGAGAAAGTGTTGCCCTGTTGGTATGACCGTACTTGAAAAAGTTCATCTACAGCTCATTGTGAGCGGAATAATGGTCACCTACCGGACAACTTAGAATGTCAAAAAAAAAAAAAAAACTAGGCTACATCAAAGCAGGCCGATTGACTGAACAAAATAAAAAAGCTGATTCATCTGATGGTTTTGGGTCAGTCAGAGTCGCCAGAGCAGATATACTACATTATGCTCATTAATTGAGGGGAATCCGGCGCCATCAACCAAAGCGCTTGTGTGGGTTTTGTCCAGTGAACGCTTGTGTGGGTTTTGTCCAGTGAAGTCTAGAGTTCGTCTCGCTATACGAAATGGTTTTCCCACATGCTCATTAATTGAGGGGAATCCGGCGCCATCAACCAACCCAATGAATGAATTCTTCAATAAGCCGAAATGTCTGAAACAGACCAATATCCGAGCTCTCCTGCTTGATGTTATTCACTTATTTTTATTAATTATGTGTATGTACTCAGGAGTAAATTGATTATTATTATTATTACAACCCAATGAATGAATTCTTCAATATGCCGAAATGTCTGAAATAGACCAATATCCGAGCTCTCCTGCTTGATGTTATTCACTTATTTTTATTAATTATGTGT